>CP139507.1:391380435-391569729 GCA_021014915.2 Artemisia tridentata subsp. tridentata
TGCGGGCATTTGACTGCGGGACATAATGTGGCTCCCACGGTTATTACTAAATTGATCACTTAGGAATAACTTTTAGACATAAGTAATCATTAAGGGTTTACTCGCCGATAAGATTAGGACCAACGAGAAAGGGTTAACTACATACACTTCATATAAAGCTATCAATAAAACAAGTGACAATCTACTTAATCATAAGGACAGCCCTCTTATTGTCTCAAGTATTTATCTGTGTACGTGTGTGCTACTTGCTGATTCGTGCCTATTGGTTTATTTTATTATTTAATTGCAACAAATCATGCCAGTCTCTCAGGCTGAAACCCCCTTGCGTTAGGATATTAAAATACTGATTAGAATAACGAGATAATACGTTCCACTCTTAGTGATCGACACTCTACTTACCATTATCTTCATACTGACCGGGTACACTGCTCGTTAAGTGTGTGTGTTATTGATAAGTCGGCTAAATATAAATTTAAAACTTGAGTAGGCATTAAAACTGCTAAACCGCAACGACACATCACGCGCATCAAGTTTTTGGCGCCGCTGCCGGGGAGTGAATTGTTATTATCTGTTAATTTAATTAGTATTTTAATTAGGTTTTTCTTTTTTATTAGATTAATTGCATCATTGTACTATTTTGCATATTTGTTGTATTGTGTGTTAATTGTTTTCTTTTATTTTTGTGTGTTTATTTTCGTTTGTGTGTTTAATTTTTGTTTTTATTTTTCGTATTTTTTCTGTTCTGCTATCGTTGTACTGTGCTAAATCAAACGATACGGCGCATCTGATCTCTCAGATACGGCGTATTGCGTTTAATTTTTTTTAATACAACGCGTTTAATTAATTCGATACGACGCATCTTTTCCCCAAGATACGGCGTATCTGTTTTTAATTAAAAAAAAAAAAATTCTAAACGTTAACGCCATACGACGCATCTGCTTTCGCAGATACGGCGTATCTATTATTTTAATTAAAAACAGTTTGCGAATTATTAAACAGATACGGCGTATCGATCTCTATCGATACGGCGCATCTTTCTGAATCAAAAATCGATATTTATTTTTAAACGTAACGAAAATACGGCGCATTAACTTTCGTTAATACGACGCATTTAATTTTAATTAGATAAGCTGATTTTTGATTAATTAATTTGATACGGCGCATTCTTAAATTCTAAGCGGCGTATCTATTTTCTGAATAAAGTCTGATTTAATTTTAACGTATTAAGATACGGCGTATCCAACTTTTTGGATACGGCACATCGTCTGCAGATATCAGCTATTTTTATTCTTATATCCGTTTCTATATTCATTAATTTCTCTTCTAGCGAACAAATCCTACTGATGATTTTACCTTGGATGACAGATTTTGCTATGGAAGACATGTCAGTTAACGGATATCTTGCTAAGGAATGCTTGTTTTCAGATTCATTCAATGTACTCATGATCGATGCAGATTTATTCTCTTGGGAGACTCCTCTTGAAGCTGCTTTTAAGGAATTCATGCGTTTATGCAACATTGACAAAGAGGTATTCTCTTATGATGTATTTGTGAGGTACACTGGAGAAGAATTGTCGCTCTTATGGCCTATCATTGAAGCCGAAGGATTGAACTGGACTACTATCGAAGAAGATGATGGGAAATTCTATCTTGCATACATGGATTCAAGCAACGAAAGCTATGGTGGAGGCAATACCCAAAACTCTTACATGCCTTATTCCGAACAGTACTGGGGATTGAATGAGAACTATCAGGATAATGACATGAATTATGCTTTGGCGGAGTTACTATTTCATGGGAAATTGGTAAGATTGATAGACCTCTCCCTCAATGATTGGCTAGAACTCAAATATGGTAGTCCGGAATTTGCCCCCGCAAATGAAGTCAAGGAGATTATGACTTCATGGTTGACTCGGAGTTTTAAGAAGCAATTTAACGAGTTCATGGAGATAAAAAAGAATATGATTGGAAAGGTTTGCTTTGACGTTAACCATGACCCTAACGATGTTGATTTTTCAGAATGGTTGGCTAGTAAGTTTAATAACCATAAGAGCATGGATCGTGCTACTAAGGATGCATTATGGGTATATTGGATGAGAGGAGAATATGAAGAAGTAGAAAGCGATTATGGGTCGTCACTTCATGATTCAACAATCAATGAAGGCATTGAAGAGTTATTCAGAATAGACATTGATGTGTTCGATTATGAGACACCCTTGTGCAAGCAGTTCAAGGAATTTAACTACCTTCTTCAAGTCGACGATGATGTGCTTACTGGAGAACTACCAGGATTTAAGACTTATGACGATTTCAAAAACACCTGGTACTATGAATGGAATGACCAAGTACCATGGGTTTGGGATAAACCATGGGAATTTGAGCACATTAATCACACCTGTACACCCTTCGTTTTCAAGGACGGGAGTAGTGTTTGGCCGACCTGCGATTATAAAAGTGACGGAACCTGTAATGGGGGAAGTATAATTGGGATGAGACGGGTTGGAAACGATGTAGCCTTTGAAGATTATGAGTGGTACGATAATGTTGAAGACTGCCCACAAAAGGCGGCGGCTTTACAAGAAAAGGGCAGAATTGAACGCTTGAAAGGACTTAAGGGAACATCGGATACTACTTTCTGGGAATGGGTGCATAAACAGTTTGATGATTTCACAAAGCTTAGTCGACGGTTACAATATGATTTGGAAAGAGAATGGGAGGCGATTCAAGATGATAATAATAATGAGTCGTTGATTAAAGAACTAGATGATTATTTGATTAAGGATCCTTATTTTAAGTTTGTTGATAAAGACGAGGAAGAGTTCACCAAAAGAAAGTGTCAACTACTTGGGATTCCTTACAATGAGCCGCCCATGATTATTTCTGAAAAATTTAAAATCATCAAATACTCTTTGGGTCCTGATGAAGAATATACTGCGGTGAAGACAAAGAGTTATACTAGGTTAAGTCGAACGGAAGAAAACGTCGCAGAGATATACGGAAAAATCTTTCGGATGAAGGACGAAGGATGGACCGTGACAAGGACTTATTGCTGAGCTGAACGTGAGTCTAACTTGAAGACTCTGGAATAAAGACAAGTGCTTACCGGGAGACAACCCGGAGAATTTTTATTATTCTGTTTTCTGTGTCGAGTCAGTCAGGCCCGCATGAGGATACGGCGCATCTCAATTCTGAGATGCGACGCATCTCCTGCAATGGTCATATCTTATTTTATTTTTCTGCATTTTTATTTTCGACTTTTAAACTCTTTATCAGTTTATTTTAATGCGGCGCATCCCTGGTTAAGGATGCGGCGCATCTTTATTCTGATCCGTATTTATTCCAGGCTCGATACGGCGTATCTTCTTCCATAAGATACGGCGCATCGACTGACCTGATGATTTTCAGTTTTAATTTTTAAGTTTTATTTTTTCTAACTACTAATGTATTATGCAAGTTGAACCTTTCTTATCTTAGGTGTGTTTTAAAGCGTTGGTGGTATTATAGTTTCCTGGATTTCCTGTGGATACATCAAGTATGAAGCTTTAACGTTCTAATCCACAAGAAGTTGATTTTTGCTCTTATACTAATGGAGGATCATACCGAGCAAATCTCAGGGGAGTTTTTCTGTTCTAATTCTTTTATTTTCCAGTTTTTAACCTTTTATACAAACAACGAGGACGTTGTTTAACTTAAGTGGGGGGATTGGAGAATTAGAACACTTAACAATTACTTGTCCTAAACTTTTTCAAAAATTATGCTTAAAATGTGCTTAATATATCAAACTAAAAAATTTTTTAGCATGTTTTTGTTTAAGATCTAAGTTGCATAATTGCACACATGACGTTATTTTCAAAAATTGTGATTTTTCAAAATTCACAAATCTATGAGTGTGCCGGTGACTTGTAAACTTTAGAACTTGGCTTGTATACTATTCGAGACCACCATAATAAGTATTATTTATATAATTGGAATGACTTGTCTAAATTGGTAAAATTCTAGGATTACACCCAAATAGCCTATTATTTGTTATGTGTTATTAACTAACTACACTGGTTAGTTAACCCCCGTATAAACCCTTTTGTTACTCTCATTTTTAGAGTAAGATACCCCTAGAAAAACCCTCAGAATCATTCCTTTCGTTTCTTACACCTATGTTTAAAATGTTTCGTTACACCCTTACACCTTAGCCTACCCTGTAGATTAGAATCCGTGGTTGGTTGATTGCTATAGGCAAAGTGTGTTTCCTTACATTACCTGTGTTCGCGTGCGTAATTCATTATCTATGGTTAGGTCGGGAAATTGCACAATGCAATTGGAGTGAAAGTAAATATTGTATATTTTGGAGTTTATTTTTCGTGTGTTTACTACTTTCACTATTACCATTATTTCTGAAGTCATAAAAAGTATGGAAAAATTATCCGGAAAGAAAGTTATAGTGATGTGGTGAAATTTTACACATCTATGTTTATGTTTAAAAAAAAAAAAAAAAAAAAAAAAAAAATCGAAAAAATGAGAAAAGAAAAAGAAAGAAAGAAAAGTTGGAAGTTAGTTTTAACCAACTTATGTAAAGTTATGTAAGTGGTCGATATCACCACTATTTGTTGTGCTATATCTATGGATTGAATGGGAATTGGCAGTTATGGGAACACCAATTAAGGTTTATTCTTTGATTAAGATCTTGTTGAGTATAATTCGTGTCTACCTAAAGCGTGTGTTTCAAGTGTTAAAGCGTGAGTTATTCGATGATATGAGTCTTATTCATGGGATGGTTGGGATAGTGATTAACCACACTTAGGATTTTAATTTATTTGTTTTGTTTATTTTTATTTTTGCACCAATTTATATCCCAAATGTTATCCATGCCCTTTATTATTCTTTATCCAACCGAACCTTTGATTTATTGAGATTGGGGATTTGAGCAATCTTAAGTATCGTAGTCGTGGATTCGGCTATGTATTTATGATTTTGTCGCCCTTTTTGATATATTATTATTGGTGAAGTTTGGACCTATCTTTAGCCTATTCGAGTTAAGGATTTGAGCAATTGCAAGTATCGTGTTCGTGGATTCGATCATGTATTTGTGATTTTGTCGCCTTTTCTGGAATTTGAGATCGATAGTGATTAAGAATAATTAACCCTTAAGCCTAAAAACCCTTTTTACCGCTTTAGACTTGTTACTCCTTAGCTTTAGTGGTGGAGATGTGTATACTTGCCAAGCTTATGATAGAATATTCGTCGCGACTGGACAGTTAAACGATTAGATTTGATTTTATCGACTTATTTTATTATACTTCTAATTCGTTATAGTGTTTAGTTGTGTGATTATGAAATGAACGAATACATGCTTAAATATAAAAATAAATCCTAACATCTTTTAGGATACATTTTCATAAAAGAATTTCTAAGGTTTACTTGGGGACAAGTAAAGTTCAAGTGGGGGGATATTTGATGAACTCAAATAAGTACATTTTATTACTATCATTTATCCTATTAATTTGACTTGTTTTACTATATTATGTATGAGGATTGATACTTAATCGTTTACTTTTGTAATTCTCAGGTAAAAACAAGCATTTGGTGAAACTTAGCGATTTTGGACTAATTATGGAGCAAAACGCGCATAAAGTTGAAAGTCTACTGACATGGACAAGATCAAGTCAATTCTGCTCCAGATGCGCCGCATCTCACTCTCGACATGCGCCGCATCTCTATCAAGATATCACCAGATACGATCCAAGATACAAGAGGACATGTGCCGCATCTAATCATGGAGTTACGCCGCATCTTCTGGCGGTGTACGAATATTCCTGAATATTATAATCTTGGACCCCACGCGAAGTTAAGTACATGCGCCGCATCTACTTAGTAGATGCGCCGCATCTTCCCTCAGACAGAAACTATAAATACCCCGTAGACCAGACGAATTACAAGGGCCGGAAAACCTAAAACCGAAGTCCGAACAGGAGAAACAAAGGACGAATTCAGTCAAGGAGGCAGCACAAGACACACCCAAATCAAAGATACAAGAGCTGTAAGAAGGTGCTGCATGTGTTTAATTCATTAAGTAGTTTTGTTTTATTGTGTTAGCAAACTTTAATTCATCAGGATTGGTGGCTTGTGTAATGTGACAACGAAAGATTGCACTCCCTTTAATACTTGCTTTCCCATCAATTAAAGTTTATATGTTGACGTCTTTGGTTACTACTTATTAGTGCATTGATAACCTCTGTGTTTATTAGTGGCTTGCGGGCATTTGACTGCGGGACATAATGTGGCTCCCACGGTTATTACTAAATTGATCACTTAGGAATAACTTTTAGACATAAGTAATCATTAAGGGTTTACTCGCCGATAAGATTAGGACCAACGAGAAAGGGTTAACTACATACACTTCATATAAAGCTATCAATAAAACAAGTGACAATCTACTTAATCATAAGGACAGCCCTCTTATTGTCTCAAGTATTTATCTGTGTACGTGTGTGCTACTTGCTGATTCGTGCCTATTGGTTTATTTTATTATTTAATAGCAACAAATCGTGCCAGTCTCTCAGGCTGAAACCCCCTTGCGTTAGGATATTAAAATACTGATTAGAATAACGAGATAATACGTTCCACTCTTAGTGATCGACACTCTACTTACCATTATCTTCATACTGACCGGGTACACTGCTCGTTAAGTGTGTGTGTTATTGATAAGTCGGCTAAATATAAATTTAAAACTTGAGTAGGCATTAAAACTGCTAAACCGCAACGACACATCACGCGCATCACCCGTATACAGTATGGCAACCATACCAAGCACTGCATCTGATGACATTTAAGCAGCTGGGTCCGATACCCGTCCTCCTATGCTTGATAGGACGAACTATGAGTCGTGGGCACAACGAATACGGCTTTACTGCTTGTGCAAAGAAAATGGATTTAATATTCTCAAATCCATTGATGAAGGACCATTTCAGATGGGCAACACCAGAGATGTTGTTACTACTGGTGATGACGGAACTGTCACTTTGGGAATCGACAGGCCTCGAACTTACAATGATCTCAATGAGGAAGAAAAGAAGAGGTATGATGTAGATATTAGAGCCTCAAACATTGTCATTCAAGGTCTGCCCAAAGATGTTTACAAACTCATCAACTTCAACACTGAAGCAAAAGCAGTATGGGACAATGTAAAAATGCTGCTGGCTGGATCAGAACTCACAAAGGAAGATCGTGAGTCACAACTGTATGATGAGTTTGAGCATTTTAAGATGAACCCTGGTGAGAACATTACAGACTACTATGTAAGATTTCATAAGTTGGTAAATGACATGAGGATCATCAGAATGACTATGCCCAACATCCAACTTAATTCAAAGTTTGTAAATAACATGACTCCAGAATGAGACAGATTTGTTAATGTAGTAAAACTCAACAAAGGTCTGAGAAACAAACTATGAACACTTGTATGCCTATCTACAACAACATGAGAAACATGCTGCTTATGATCGTCTGTTGAGAGAAAAACTCAATCCAACTGCATCAAATGATCCACTGGCATTTGTTGCAAATGCTCAGCCAATTAACCAATTGTCATCTGACCCAGCTTATCACCACCCCTATTCATCACCATCTGCTATGAGTCCACAACTGGATTCAGGTTACACTCACACCGACAAAATGATTGATAACCTTACCAACCAAGTGTCCTTACTTGTTCAACAATTTAAGGCTACACTCCCTCAGACTAACAATCAACTCAGAACCTCATCAAACCCACGCAATCTGGCAACGGTGGAGGATGGAAGAATTGTAGTTCAAAATGTTCAGGGGAGGCAAAACTTGAATCAAAGGAACATGGGTCGAGGTAATGTGCAGATCAGAGTAGGGAATGCAAATCAGGGGCAGGGGAAACAGCCTAAGTGTTATAACTGTGGTGGACTTGGACACATTGCCAGAAACTGCAATCAACCAAAACGTCCTTAGAACTCAGACTATTTCAAGGACAAGATGTTGTTGATGCAGGCTCAAGAGAGTGGAGTTGTGTTGGACGAAGAAGAAATGTTGTTTCTTGCTGGCAATGGGGGAAATACTTTTGATGCCGATGTGGACGAACAGCCAGTTCAGGACCTTGCACTTAATGATCCCAACATTTTCAAAGCTGATGATTGTGATGCTTTTGACTCTGATGTGGATGATGAACCAACAGCTCAAACAATCTTCATGGCTAATCTGTCCTCTGTTGTCTCATCACCTCAACAAGCTGGTTCCTCCACTGCATCTGTGATTTCTGAGGTACTAAAGCTTTATGACACATATGACGTGGTTGATAAACAAAAGATTCCCAACGAAGTACAACAGACAGATGGTGTTGATTCAGATACTGTTGACATGGGAAATAGTAATATTATTCCATATGAACAATATGTGAATCACAACAACGTGTCTGATGTACAAGGTGGTGCATCTTTTGTTGAAAATATTGATTGTGTTATAGATAATGCCTGTGTGGTAGATAATGCTTGTAAGTGGCATGAAAACACTGAGTTTGTCCCTGATGACCCCTTGACCTCTAGACTAAACATATATAAAGATCAGGTGGCAATTTATGAACAACGTGCTAAATTTGAACTAACTGAACGTGAGCAGAAAATGGATAGTCAAATGCATACACTTATAACTGAGCGTAACTTAAGGGAGGAAACATTAAAACAAGAGTTGAATTCTTTACAAAAACAGCTGGATCAGACTGTTAAACAAAAACAGGAGGCCTTAGAGCATGTGAATACACTAAAACAAGATTTCAAGGAAAAAGAAACACAACTCTTAAATGATTTCTCAAGACTTAAAAACTTAAAGAATAAGCTTGAAAATAAGTTGTACACGCAAGACCAATCTAGACAAACGGTTCAAATGCTTCAAAAGCACAAAAAATTATGTGATAAGCACAGTGTAAGTAATGTAGGTGAACCTAAATTAGATCTCCCTTAGGAAAGCTAAAGTGACCCAACCTGCCTTATATGATGTCAATGTGATGATTATGCCTGGTCATGCCCCACCTGATGTTTCATCTTTAGAAGAGAGTGATGAGATAGATGTGAGAAATAGAGAAAGAATGAATGAGAAAATGAAGGATCCCAAATGCATAGCCTGTAACACCCCAACCCAGCAAGGGTAGAAGTATCACACTAATGGCTCCATATCAGATCAAACAAAGCATACAATCAAAAGTAATACAATGGTTCTTAAAGGTTACAAATGAAATCTTGCAATACAAAAGGGTTACACAGGAAAAATAAAAGCTGCCTATTAAATCCATAAGTACATCTCTTCTAATGGCTTCTACTCAAAGTCTTCTAGGTCCAAAGTCTCTTCACTCTTACCCAGCTTCCAACTAAAACCTGCCGCGGGAAAAGAAACGCGGCTGAGCTACTAGAGCTCAGTGAACAGATATAACGTAACAAGCAGTAGTATAATGTATAATTTACATGAGTAAAGAGTGTGAAGCATGAAAACATGGTATCAAGATGAAAGGTAAGAGTACATGGTATCATAAGGAAAGGTAAAAGGGTACATGGTAAAAGGAGGTCAGTAATCCACTACGAGCCCATAACATAACATGAAATCATAATCATAATCATAATCGTAAACATGTAGAGGGGAGACCTCTTAGTAATCCTGTAAATATGAGGGGTGTCCTCAATCATGGGTATCCTGTAAATATGAGGGGTGTCCTCAATCATGGGTATCCTGTAAATATGAGGGGTGTCCTCAATCATGGGTATCCTGTAAATATGAGGGGTGTCCTCAATCATGGGTTGGAGTAGCTAGCTCCCAGAGTGTGAAAGACGTGTATCGCACACACCATCAGTCACCATGAATAACATAACATAACATGAACATGAACAAATCTAGGATGCATCCATACGCCCCAGGTGGCCATAATCTGCCTCTACGTAAACATAACATGCAGGGACGGGACAAGTCATCACTCTCCTGCCCTAGAGTCATGCCATCGGTGCATCGACTGACATGGACATGAAACCCTCATGCCTAGTGAGTGGCTCGTAGTATCAAACTGAGGGTAAAGGTCAAGTAATCATGAATCATGTTTTTAGTTTACTTGCATAGGTCAATGTCTTGTTTCATAAGTTCATAATCATAGGTTCATAATCATGGTTCATAAGCAAAGGTTCATAAGCAAAGGTTCATAAGCAAAGGTTCATAAGCAAAGGTTCATGGTCAAGGGTTCATAATTAAAGGTTCATGAATGAAAGGTTCATAATCATAAAAGGTTCAATATCATGATGGTTCAAAAGATCGGAGTTCATGAATGAAGGGAACATAGCAATGGTATAGGGAACCCTAATATGAATCATAATCAGAGAATGAAGGTCTCTTATTAAAGAAGCAGAATATCTGTACCTTATTGCTTGACAAAGGAAATCACAAAATAAGATGATAATGAGCACAGGTCACTCCCTCTTCACACCTAGAGGAGTAAAGACATGATTACTAAAGATCCCATTTCCATATTAAGTAACTTTCTATTTTTAGCAGGTTTCCATTTTTGGAAAGTTTCTATTTTTAGGAAGTTGGAGTAACATAACTTAGTTAAATCATTATTAATGGAATTAAGGTATCTTTTATCATATTTACACATTTGGTCCTTAGGGTTTCACAATTTACACTTTATACCCTTACATTCCAAAAGTTACACTTTAAACCTTCAAGTATTCATAGTTACACATTAAACCCTTAATTTATCCATTTTACACAATGATCACTTATTTTATCATATTATACAAATGTACCCTCAAGTATTCATAATCTACACATTAAGTCCCTCTAGTTATCAAATTTACATATTTAGTCCTTTAAATTACAATTTCAACTTTTAATTATTAACAATTACACCTTAGCCCAATAAATCTCCAAATTTACACGTTAACCCCTGAATATAATCTATTACTCAAATCAGCCTTAACTTTCCAGAAATTACATATTTGGTCCCTCCATTTTAATTATTTTACAATCGAATAATACTTTAATTAATTAATCAAAATAAACCTTTTAAATACAAAATTAACACATGAGGCCCTCCTTTTATATTTTATATGAATTCCAGCAGATCTAACATAATTTACAAAATGGTCCCATGAGTTTCAAAATTTACAAAACACACCCTTAACTTTAATTAATTCAATCGGTATAACATTTATTTGACAAGGTTCAAACCCTAATATCACCAATCATCAAATAATCATAACATCATCATTCCAATACTTTAAAAGTCCAGATTTAATTATACAAACCCTAATTCGATATGTTCTTGGGGTTTTCACAATTTTTCCCTTTTATTTTTAATATAGCCGGTTAATAAGTAAATCCACCAACAATGGTTTTAAGCCTCAATAATTCAAATGACCATTTTTTTGATGTTATTAGATGTATATAGAAGCCAAGAAAATTATATAACATGCCCAGAAAATTCGCATAGATGATTTAGAGATTTAATTCGATTTTAGGGTTTCAAACACAATAATTAGCATACGATCGAAATATGTTGCATGACCTGATTTTATCATTTTTCCCACATTATATAGGATCAGTAGAGAGTTGGAAAAATACCAGAATGATTTTAGAACAAAAGGATGGAGCGTTGAGAATTTTGTTACACGGCTAAACCCTTATCGACACCAACAAATCACCACGACCAAAAGAGCGATCCAAAAACCTTGGAATCATTTTTCACAGATCATATAGGATATAAGGAACATGAGAAAAATGAGAAACGAATTTTACAAAGATCGTATGAATGGTTTTGGAATTATACCTTCGAATTGATTTTGCGACAAGAATAAATAACTAGCGATCGAATGAATGGTTCCCACGACTTACACCAATTTTTCTTAGCTTGTTTGAATCACGTAAAATACCAGAAAAATAAGTTTGGACTTCCAGAAAATCGTATGAACAAATGGGAGAATTATTGTGTGTTTTAGTGCTAATCGACTAGGCTTTTTGGGTCAAAATGGTGATTATCAAATTATGAGGAATTAAGGCCGGTTTTAGGGGAGGAAAGACCAAATTAAATGGCCCCATTAAAGGCCTAATCAATTTGCATAATTACCTTAATTATTTTGCATTTAAAGTGTTTAAATTCTAATTATAAAATTTAATTAATAATCATAATTGTATATAAATATCCATTCGGTTTCTTAAGGGCATTTTGGTCCTTTTGTACTTTGTAAAAATGTTTATCGGAGTTTCCAAAATTATTTGGTAGCATAACTTGTCCATTTCCAGAAGTTCGGGATTGATTCGGTACTTTATAAACCTTTTTTTAAAATTTTAAATTCATAGGGGCATTTTTGTCTTTTACCATGCTTTCAAATTTTTGGGTTTTACAACTCTTCCCCTCTAACAGAAAAATTTCGTCCTCGAAATTTGAAGTCGCAAAGTTAAACGAAGTCGTAGCAAGTTGCAAACGATCAACAAAAACATTCTCACGCTCGAGCAGGTTCTTCCAGACCAAGTATTTTCTCATGACTTAATCTTGCCGATCCAATAATTTCGGTTTCCTCAAAAAGACATAACGCTCAGGATTCGCATCGAAGGATGACATACCAAATGTAATAGATGATAAACGTATCTCATCAGAAGGGGTTCAGGGAAAGCGTAGGATTGACGGATTTTCGTCCGTGGAATAGAAATAGTCAAATCAGATGAAAACGTATCGAATTGTATCGAACCTGGAAGTAGTATATGAGTTCAAAACTCTTCAGATTCTCAAATAGTCTCAGCTTCAGTATAACCTTTCATAGGTGTTCTCATAAACAAACAGGTCTTGCTCCTCAAAATCAACAGCCTCAATCAACTCATAGCAGGTCATAATGAAACATAATCAACGGATGCGAAACGTACATATAGCAAAATGTAGGTGTACTTTTCAATAGTAATAGATCAGATCCATACTGACAGAAAACAGACGGTAGAAAGTTCTACAACAGAACCCAAGATTCTTATCGGAAATACAGAGGTCAACAAACGCGTGTCGAGTATCCAAACGTATCCAGTCGTATAATGATGAAAGCAGATTAAACGCATAGGTAGAATGAATCCTAAAGTCTCATTAATCACAGATAATCCAACAGAGATCAAATTCTAACTTCTTTGGTACTCCCCAAGATATCCTATGCCCACAACAAGTGCACGTTATATGATGTAAGTATTATCACATTGGCCAGACGTCATAATACTGGCATCATATAAATATGCCCTCGTGATGGTCATACTTTATCTCAAATCGTAATCAAAGTCACCTATCTTAATCCACCTAGTACTTCTACTGTCTCAGAGGTCATCAAAAATCAAATCCATAGCTAAGAGGAGAACGAACTACTCGAACGAGTTAACGGAAGTCCCAGAATGTCTATCGGAATTTGGTACATCGTTTTAAGCATCGAATCGTCCATCATTCGCCAAATTCCTCATAACAAAACCATCGTCTAGCATACGCAGAATGAACATCGAGCGGAATTTCTAACAGGGAAACATAACTCATTCAAAGGGGTCCTATCATCAGTTAACGGAAATTTGAGTAGGTCAAGAGGAAATGGATTACGTCGTCCATAGCTTAATTTTTCACAAAATCAACTCTTCCGAATACAAACGTTCGCTTCAGAATTATCGTCCATTCAAATACATGATCTTAAACTTCTTCCAAGTCCATGCAGTCTATCGTATGATCATAGCGTGGAAAGAAATATCAACTCGAGTCTGGTCCCTCAAGCCTTCGGCACTTCTCCTTGGGACTGTGGGTGTGGTAACGTGAATCTCCGACATGGTCACTGTGCATTCTTCCATCCGCGAGTCTGCTTCTGCTCTCAATTCATCTTAGTACAACTAAAATGAATAGAGAAGCAAGACTGCTGTGTTTTTGATAGGTCTTCTAGCACGGTTCGAAATTCGCCAACTCCAACTGCCGTCATCGCCGGATGCATGGTAGTGTTGTCTGCTACAATCTCTGGACGCCAATCAAACCTACTTCTTCCAGAATAAAGGGTCATTCTCCAAGATGGTCTACATGTTCCTCTTCGTGCCTAACACTGAAATGCTTCCCAGGGTTACTCTCAAATAGTCATCTCTTTTCTTAAAGTCCTTGGCGTGACTTCTACAGTCCTTCAGTCATTAAAAGAGGCCGTCTGGTATGGAGTTTACAGGAATAGAATCGATCATTGATACGCTAAATTGAAAGATAGTCATGGTAGTGATACAATTAGGTTTACGATAGTTGATACTCTAAGTTTTCTCTTTCTTCTTCACAAGCTAACAGGGTATTCAAAATGAAGCACTGAGGTGAACAAATCACAATTCATCATCCCCTCCAATTTCTCAAATTCGATAGTATCATGGTCCGTCAACTGGGATTGGTTCAAATTTTCATTCTACTCCTCAACCGGAAAGGGAATTCAAGAGTGCCATCATAGGACACCAGAAAATTTGCACAATAAAACTCCCAAGGCCAAAGTTTTCTAAGAGTGGATAATAGGTGTCAGGAGGCAATCAACAATCAAATGAAATCGAGATAGAAGTTTCCATAGCAGGTTAGGCTTAACAGATTTGAGCGGTTAAAAGTTATCATAACGAAAGTGGGATGAAACATATTACTAAAGGTCACAAATCAGATATGGTTGGCAGCGTATGAGGGCCAGTCAATCCATAACTTTAAGACCTCAAAATCGAGTATGTCAAAAGTAAACGGATTCGTAGGATGAGTACGGTCGCCAAGCCAGATGGATAGTTCATATATCAAGGTCAAGTACATGGTTCATCAAAGTGTGGAAATAGATAAGCGAACAATTCAAGGTGTTGGATTCTTGTTTGGCTAAATAGCATAAGTAGCAGGTAGGTTGTGAGTCATCGGAAATATAAAACATCGTATAACTATCAAGAGTGAGGCATATAGAATATCAGTAATCAGCATCATCATGCTCGGCTAACAATTTCACATCGAGACAAAATTATCGTCATATCCATGACTAAAATCGCCAGAGTTCTCATAGGAGTAGTAATGGATTTGCATGACAGAGTAGTATCAGATGATACATTTTCATCCAGCACGGGTAATGAATTTATAGAATGTGTCAAACACATTAGGGTTAAATGACCTTCGGAATGGTCAGAAAAGTTTTCAAATTGTTTATCAAACAGGTCGGAAGTGAAAATCAAAGTCAGGTAGTGATAGCAAAAGTTTAACAATCGGAAATCATGGTAGGGAGTTCAAATGGTCTCAAACACCGAAGGTGAAACATAGGAGGGTAGTCGTCAATGATCAATCAACCTATCCTTTATCAGAATACAAATCAAAGCTAACTATTCAATGAAAACATATCGGCAATGCAAGTCTTATCGTTCAAAAGTGAGAGGAAAGCATTCTTATACTCATGGAAATAGAGATGTTTAAGACGAACTTAGATAGGGTCAGAAGATTCATAGACTATCAAAAGCATATAACAGAATGCATCAAGTAAGTCTTTGTCATGGAGATTCTCAGAATACCCGAAAAGACATCAGAATGATTAACAAAAGCATCAGAGGTCGAAGTCGGAATCTTAGGTGGTGCAAAGCGTGAGCTTAACAAGTAGGGCATAAATCAGAGTGATGCGGAATCAATGCTACTTAAACAAAAGCCTTATAGTCTACCCATTCCTCACTTGGTCAAAACTTAAGTTCCTATAGGGAAATCCTAAAGCAATTCTTAAAGGTTATCTTATGAGCGCATACAGTGGAAACTTAGTGGTCTAACTTACACAGGTCAAGGGTAAATGTATTACGAGTCGCAGCCTGTTCTCTGATACCATAAATTGTAACACCCCAACCCGGCAAGGGTAGAAGTATCACACTAATGGCTCCATATCAGATCAAACAAAGCATACAATCAATAGTAATACAATGGTTCTCAAAGGTTACAAATGAAATCTTGCAATACAAAAGGGTTACAAAGGAAAATAAAAGCTGCCTATCAAATCCATAAGTACATCTCTTCTAATGGCTTCTACTCAAAGTCTTCTAGGTCCAAAGTCTCTTCACTCTTACCCAGCTTCCAACTAAAACCTGCCGCGGGAAAAGAAACGCGGCTGAGCTACTAGAGCTCAGTGAACAGATATAACGTAACAAGCAGTAGTATAATGTATAATTTACATGAGTAAAGAGTGTGAAGCATGAAAACATGGTATCAAGATGAAAGGTAAGAGTACATGGTATCATAAGGAAAGGTAAAAGGGTACATGGTAAAAGGAGGTCAGTAATCCACTACGAGCCCATAACATAACATGAAATCATAATCATAATCATAATCGTAAACATGTAGAGGGGAGACCTCTTAGTAATCCTGTAAACATGAGGGGTGTCCTCAATCATGGGTATCCTGTAAATATGAGGGGTGTCCTCAATCATGGGTATCCTGTAAATATGAGGGTGTTCCTCAATCATGGGTATCCTGTAAATATGAGGGGTGTCCTCAATCATGGGTTGGAGTAGCTAGCTCCCAGAGTGTGAAAGACGTGTATCGCACACACCATCAGTCACCATGAATAACATAACATAACATGAACATGAACAAATCTAGGATGCATCCATACGCCCCAGGTGGCCATAATCTGCCTCTACGTAAACATAACATGCAGGGACGGGACAGGTCATCACTCTCCTGCCCTAGAGTCATGCCATCGGTGCATCGACTGACATGGACATGAAACCCTCATGCCTAGTGAGTGGCTCGTAGTATCAAACTGAGGGTAAAGGTCAAGTAATCATGAATCATGTTTTTAGTTTACTTGCATAGGTCAATGTCTTGTTTCATAAGTTCATAATCATAGGTTCATAATCATGGTTCATAAGCAAAGGTTCATAAACAAAGGTTCATAAGCAAAGGTTCATAAGCAAAGGTTCATGGTCAAGGGTTCATAATTAAAGGTTCATGAATGAAAGGTTCATAATCATGAAAGGTTCAATATCATGATGGTTCAAAAGATCGGAGTTCATGAATGAAGGGAACATAGCAATGGTATAGGGAACCCTAATATGAATCATAATCAGAGAATGAAGGTCTCTTATTAAAGAAGCAGAATATCTGTACCTTATTGCTTGACAAAGGAAATCACAAAATAAGATGATAATGAGCACAGGTCACTCCCTCTTCACACCTAGAGGAGTAAAGACATGATTACTAAAGATCCCATTTCCATATTAAGTAACTTTCTATTTTTAGCAGGTTTCCATTTTTGGAAAGTTTCTATTTTTAGAAAGTTGGAGTAACATAACTTAGTTAAATCATTATTAATGGAATTAAGGTATCTTTTATCATATTTACACATTTGGTCCTTAGGGTTTCACAATTTACACTTTATACCCTTACATTCCAAAAGTTACACTTTAAACCTTCAAGTATTCATAGTTACACATTAAACCCTTAATTTATCCATTTTACACAATGATCACTTATTTTATCATATTATACAAATGTACCCTCAAGTATTCATAATCTACACATTAAGTCCCTCTAGTTATCAAATTTACATATTTAGTCCTTTAAATTACAATTTCAACTTTTAATTATTAACAATTACACCTTAGCCCAATAAATCTCCAAATTTACACGTTAACCCCTGAATATAATCTATTACTCAAATCAGCCTTAACTTTCCAGAAATTACATATTTGGTCCCTCCATTTTAATTATTTTACAATCGAATAATACTTTAATTAATTAATCAAAATAAACCTTTTAAATACAAAATTAACACATGAGGCCCTCCTTTTATATTTTATATGAATTCCAGCAGATCTAACATAATTTACAAAATGGTCCCATGAGTTTTAAAATTTACAAAACACACCCTTAACTTTAATTAATTCAATCGGTATAACATTTATTTGACAAAGATCAAACCCTAATATCACCAATCATCAAATAATCATAACATCATCATTCCAATACTTTAAAAGTCCAGATTTAATTATACAAACCCTAATTCGATATGTTCTTGGGGTTTTCACAATTTTTCCCTTTTATTTTTAATATAGCCGATTAATAAGTAAATCCACCAACAATGGTTTTAAGCCTCAACAATTCAAATGACCATTTTTGTGATGTTATTAGATGTATATAGAAGCCACAAAAATTATATAACATGCCCAGAAAATTCGCATAGATGATTTAGAGATTTAATTCGATTTTAGGGTTTCAAACACAATAATTAGCATACGATCGAAATATGTTGCATGACCTGATTTTATCATTTTTCCCACATTATATAGGATCAGTAGAGAGTTGGAAAAATACCAGAATGATTTTAGAACAAAAGGATGGAGCGTTGAGAATTTTGTTACACGGCTAAACCCTTATCGACACTAACAAATCACCACGACCAAAAGAGCGATCCAAAAACCTTGGAATCATTTTTCACAGATCATATAGGATATAAGGAACATGAGAAAAATGAGAAATGAATTTTACAAAGATCGTATGAATGGTTTTGGAATTATACCTTCGAATTGATTTTGCGACAAGAATAAATAACTAGCGATCGAATGAATGGTTCCCACGACTTACACCAATTTTTCTTAGCTTGTTTGAATCACTTAAAATACCAGAAAAATAAGCTTGGACTTCCAGAAAATCGTATGAACAAATGGGAGAATTATTGTGTGTTTTAGTGCTAATCGACTAGGCTTTTTGGGTCAAAATGGTGATTATCAAATTATGAGGAATTAAGGCCGGTTTTAGGGGGGGGAAAGACCAAATTAAATGGCCCCATTAAAGGCCTAATCAATTTGCATAATTACCTTAATTATTTTGCATTTAAAGTATTTAAATTCTAATTATAAAATTTAATTAATAATCATAATTGTATATAAATATCCATTCGGTTTCTTAAGGGCATTTTGGTCCTTTTGTACTTTGTAAAAATGTTTATCGGAGTTGCCAAAATTATTTGGTAGCATAACTTGTCCATTTCCAGAAGTTCGGGATTGATTCGGTACTTTATAAACCTTTATTTAAATTTTTAAATTCATAGGGGCATTTTTGTCTTTTATCATGCTTTCAAATTTTTGGGTTTTACATAGCCAATCGAATAATAGTCAAACCCCATGATTATTATGAGGAGAATCGACTGACTGTGTTTGCACCTCAAAAGAAGTTAACGCCTGAACAAATATTTTGGTCTATAGATATGGAAAAGAGAAAGGCCGATGAGCTTGAAGCCAAAACTCCATCCCATAGGAAAATTGCAGCTGCGACGGTGTATCCTCCCAATACACCTAGGCATTTGGTTCCTTTGACTTTTCCTACTAAATGTAAAACCTTAATTAGCATATATGTACTTTGTCAACTATTTGTTGATTTTGATAAAACATGTAAGAAGAGAATTACACCAACCGGAATTACTGAGGGGGAAAGGGGTTTTGAACAGACAAAAAGGTGTTACTTAACTGAGGTCATTCCATTCTTTAAATTACTCAAGGAACAGTTTGAAGGATTGCAAAACGCCCTTGAAACTGAAGTAAATGAAATGAAAGCAATGTTTAAAGATATGGAAAATGAGGTAGCTCAAAATGCAATAGAACTTAAGAGCCATGAGATTGAGAGAAAGAACATTCTCATCACCAATGAGAATTTGATTGCTAGATGTATTGCACATGATATATTTTATACTGCCACTGATTCTGCTTTAACTGCCTGTCAATTTCATGAGTATTCTATTGCATTGAATGTTACCCAGAATTGTGTTGTTGAGCTTGAGGGGGAGAATTTGAAACTGCAAGAGAAAATTCAAAATGATGACCATGATAACATGGTCAAGCGTTTTTCAAAACTAGAAGTTGATTATCTTAATTTACCATTAAAAAATCAACACTTAGAAGAAAAATGTAAAATATCAAATGCCAAGACATCTTTGGATGCTCCTGAATTTGATACATATTTTGAATTGAGTAAACGTGATGAAAAAATTCAAGCTCACACTAACACGATTCGACAGTTGAGGGCTCAAATTGCCCAATTAAAGTCAAATAAGAGTGAAGCAATTGGCGCCAATAAACCATCGTCTTTGGATTCCCAGAATTTTCACTATCAGGACACTATCAATAAGTTACATGGTGAAAATGAGTGTTTTCGAGCTGAAAATTCAAAAATCAAACAGCATTACAAAGAGTTATATGACTCAATTAAAGTCACACGAAACAGTCATAATGAAAAAATAACTTCTTTGTTAAATGAAATTGAGAATCTTAAGACTCAGGTGAAAGGAAAAATGCCAATTGACACTTGTGATAAGGTTGCTCCAAAGGCTTCTGTTGTTAGAAAGTATGATGTTGAAGTTGTGCCTATTCCAATTCCCCTTAGGAACAATAGGTCTGCCCATCAAATTTATCTTAATCACCTTAAGGATTGCCTGGATATACTTCGTGAGATTGTAGAGGAGGATAGGATAGAAAAAACCACTTGATAAAGCAATTGTGGATGCCTGCTTCCTCACTAAAAGGTCTTAGGAATTTTTAGAGTACGTCATTGGCACTGGCCCTAAGATTGATAACAAAAGAGATAGATTTGTTGCATCATCATCTACGACTAAAAACAAACAAGTAACCTTTGATCTACCACTGAGAACATCAGAACCCAACACATCAAAGTTAGGAAAGCAAATGACAGTAAAACAAACTAATGTTCCCATCATTACTTCTACAGGAGTAAAATGTGACACCAAAGCTAGCGGGTCAAAGCCTAGAGGCAATGCAAGGAAAGATAGGACTGCGCCGGCTAAGAGTGGTCACGAGAAAAAAGTACAAGCCCAACTTAGGAACAATAAGTTTGCAATGAGTAGAATGAATCGTGTTGATTCTAGTATCAAAAGTACTGTAATTAATTCGAATTCTAATGCTGTCTGTAAAACATGTAACGAATGTTTAATTTCTGGCTTTCTGCTAATCATGATGATTGTGTTGTGTCATTTTTTATGTCTCCTGTACAACCCCATGTTAAGAATGTTAAGAAAACTGAAACAAGTAAGAAAGTTTGGAAGGCAACAGGAAAAACGTTTGCAAATGTCGGGTATCAATGGAGACCCACTGGAAGAAAGCTCACTTTAGGAGATCAGTGCCCCTTAACTAAATTGAATAACCATAAAGTAGTGAAGGTTAAGGAATGAAGACCAACTGGTCGAATGTTGCCTTTAGTGACACAATGCCCTACTACTAGGTCAATTGCTTCCTCTAGTGTAATTTCCACTGTAAATACAGTTGCATCTATGAAACCTGTAGTTCCAGAATTTGTGTGTGCTAACCAAACGGACCCCAGCTGTACGTGGGGATCCACATTTTTCAGTTATCCATCGTTTTCTGTTTTCAAATGCAGGTCGTACAAATCGTCCTTTGGTATTTGGACTCAGGCTGCTCAAAACATATGACTGGGGATCTCTCACGGCTCAAGAATTTCGTGAAAAAGTTTATCGGGACAGTTAGATTTGGGAACGACCATTTTGGGGAAATTATGGGTTACGGAGATTATGTGTTTGGTGACAGTGTAATTTCCCGAGTATACTATGTGGAAGGACTAGGACATAACCTGTTTTCTGTTGGTCAATTTTGTGACTCCGATCTTGAAGTTGCTTTCAGATAACACACTTGTTTCATCAGAGAGTTGGATGGTGTTGATCTTCTTAAAGGCAGTCGTGGTACCAATTTATACACCATCTCAATTGAAGAAATGATGAGGTCCTCTCCTATATGCTTGCTTTCAAAGGCCTCAAAGACTAAATCATGGCTTTGGCACCGACGTTTGAATCACTTGAACTTCGGCACCATAAATGACTTGTCTCGCAAGGATCTTGTACGAGGCATGCCCAGACTAAAATTTGAGAAAGATCATCTTTGTTCTGCATGTCAATTGGGCAAAAGCAAGAAACATACTCACAAACCCAAAACCATCAATACCATCATGGAAGTTCTTCATACCCTTCACATGGATCTGTGTGGACCAATGAGAGTGCAGAGTATCAATGGAAAGAAGTATGTTCTGGTGGCAGTCGACGACTACTCTCGGTTTACATGGGTAAAGTTTTTGAGAACCAAGGATGAAACTCCAGAGGTTATCATTAAACTAATCAAGCAGTTACAAGTAAGGCTGAACAAAACTGTCAGAATCATCCGAACGGACAATGGAACTGAGTTTGTTAACCAACAACTCAGTCAATTTTATGAAGATATGGGCATAACTCATCAAAAAAGTGTTGCACGCACTCCTCAGCAAAACGGTGTTGTTGAAAGACGAAATCGTACTCTAGTGGAAGCTGCAAGAACAATGCTAATATATTCTAAGGCTCTGATGTTTCTTTGGGCAGAAGCAATTGCTACTGCGTGTTACACCCAAAATCGTTCCTTGATACACACTCTTCACAACAAAACTCCTTACAAGCTGTTACATGGGAAGAAACCAGATCTTTCCTTTCTTCGAGTGTTCGGTGCTTTGTGCTATCCGACAAATGATGGTCAAGATTTGGGAAAGCTAAAAGCTAAAGCAGATGTAGGATTCTTCGTTGGGTATGCACCAGATCACAAGGGGTATAGAATCTACAACAAGAGAACCCGACAAATCATGGAAACTATTCACGTTACATTAGATGAGCTGACTGAGCAAACGGCTCCTGGACAAACCAGTTCTGGACCCACACCTAATCTATTGACACCTAGACCAATTAGTTCAGGTCTTGTACAGAATCCCACGCCTATAGTTCCTTATGTACCTCCCACCAGTGAAGAGTTGAAGAAGTTATTTGATTCGATGTTTGACGAATATTTTGAGCCACCAACAGTAAATACCACAACGGAAGTTCCACCTGTACCTCCTGTTGCTGATGCTCAAATTCCACAGAACTCAGATGGTCCATTTGTATCTGTATCAATTAGTCAAGATGCTCCACCTTCCAGCCAATCGCCCTCATCATCAAATATTCAGTCTTCTTGGGTACAACAAGGTTCTGCAAAAAATGATTCTTTTGAAGTTAATCCTTTTGCTCCTGTTGATGATGTTCCGTTTGAGAACATATTTGCTCCTGAGTCTTCATCTGATACATCTTCTTCAGGAGATCACAACACGGCAACATCAGTTCAAAACCCACAACCCCATGATCATCTCAGAAAATGGACCAATGATCATCCAATTGACAACATCGTTGGTAATCCTTCGCGTCCGGTATCTACACGAAAACAACTTGCCACCGATGCACTGTGGTGTTTCTTCAATTCCGTACTATCCAAAGTCGAGCCAAAAGATGCTAAAGAAGCAATGTCCAAAGACTGCTGGTTCAATGCTATGCAAGATGAAATTCATGAATTTGATCAGCTTGAAGTATGGGAATTAGTGCCTCCTCCAGAGTGTGCAATGATCATTGCTCTAAAGTGGATCTTCAAGGTGAAACTCGATGAGCATGGTGATGTTCTGAAGAACAAGGCACGGCTAGTTGCAAAAGGGTATCGACAAGAAGAGGGCATAGACTTTGAAGAATCTTTTGCTCCGGTTGCACGAATTGAAGCCATTAGAATCTTTCTCGCAAATGCTGCTAGTCAAAATATGATAGTCTACCAGATGGATGTTAAGACAGCTTTCTTGAATGGTGACTTAAAGGAGGAAGTCTATGTGAGTCAACCAGAAGGATTTGTGGACGCTGATCATCCCACTCATGTCTATCGCTTGAAGAAGGCCCTCTATGGCTTGAAGCAGGCACCTAGGGCGTAGTATGACACGCTTTCCAAGTTCCTTCTTGCAAACGGATTTTCCAAGGGTGTTGTTGATCCCACGCTATTCACCAGGAAGACGGGCAAACATCTACTTCATGTTCAGATATATGTAGATGACATTATCTTTGCCTCTTCTGATCCTAGTGAATGTGATCGGTTTTCAAAGGAGATGAGTTCTAAGTTCCAGATGTCGATGATGGGACAAATGTCGTTTTTCTTAGGTCTGCAAATCTCTCAAAGTCCCGAAGGAATCTTCATTAATCAATCTAAATATGCATACGAAATTTTGAAGAAATTTGGATTTGATTCAAGTGATTCTGTTGACACTCCCATGGTTGAAAGATCAAAGCTGGATGAAGACCTCTCTGGGATCCCAGTTGATCAAACAAAGTATGGAAGTATGATTGGATCCTTGATGTATCTCACTGCTAGTAGACCTGCTCTTCTGTTCGCAGTATGTATGTGCGCTCGGTACCAATCCAAGCCTACCAAAAAGCATCTGGAAGCAGTGAAAAGAGTCTTCAGATATCTTCAAGGCACTGTTCATATGGGTCTCTGATATCCTAAGGACACTGCAATGGAACTCACAGCTTATGCTGATGCTGATCATGCTGGGTGTCAAGATACTCGTCGAAGTACTTCGGGGGGAGCTCAGTTTTTGGGGGAAAAGTTGGTTAGTTGGTCTTCTAAAAAGCAGATGAGCACTTCTATATCTTCTACAAAAGCCGAGTACATTGCTATGTCTTCTTGCTGTGCTCAAATCCTATGGATGAGATCACAACTTTCGGACTATGGCTATGCATACAACAAGATTCCTCTGTATTGTGACAACAAAAGCGCTATTGCTATTTGTTGTAACAATGTCCAACACTCCCGGTCAAAGCACATCGATATCAGGCATCACTTCATAAGGGAACAGATTGAAAAAGGGATTGTTGTACTATACTTCGTGAGGACGGAGTTTCAGTTGGCTGACATCTTCACCAAGGCACTTCCGAGAGAACGGTTTCAGTTTATTCTCCCTCGTCTTGGTATGAAGAGCTTGACACCTGAAACACTCAAATGTCTTCAAGAAGAAAAGGAGGAGTAAAGGATTGGCTTCACATATCCTTGTATATACGTGTATATATCTTAAACCAAAAAGAAAATAGAAAAATATAAAACCTATAAAAGCCCTAAAAATCAGAAAAACATAAAATACCAAAAATAGTTCTTCTTGGCATGTCTTCTGTTTATCGATAACATTTACGGACCTAGAAATGTCATTCAATAATGACACGGGTCTTTAAATGAAGCTCGAGCAGAAGTTATACTAACCGGTTAAAACATGTCTAAATGGCTTGCAGTTACTTCATACTGCAACCCGCGCTATACGATGGGGAAAGCATGTCGCCAAAAAGACAGCTGTTCCTCCAACTGGGTGATGTTCACCTGGGCATGGATTACTTTATATCCATGTTTCTTCAATCTGATGTACGTTTCAGTGCATCATTTCTTGTATAAGAAGAGAAGTCTTCTTTACACCACAAACTCCTTCTGTTCTATGATTCTTCAGGAGAGTTTTGGTGTTTCACAAGGTGGTAACTAGACTTAAATTTTTCACAAATACGTCACACTCAATTGAATGACTACAGCTCTTTAAATAGAAAATGGGTCATTAATTGAGGGGGAGAGTATTTGTTCAAATTTCTGACACCTTTTTAAGCATTGTGCAACATCAGCAGTGACACTCTCTCGTGATTTAAGGGGGAGCATAGTATGCTCCATAATCAGAATACATTTAAACCTGACCACATTTTCTCCCAAAATTTCTAAACATATTTAAATCAATTAGGATCACAAATCTCAAATGGTTTGAAATTTTTGATCGGGGGAGAGAATGTGATTTAAATATGAAATTCTGATGAAAATGTGATTATTTGGTCTTAAATGTAAGCTCTCCTATATGTGCTAAACTCTTTCGTATATCGATGCACATATTGAGGGGGAGCAAATGGCACTACAGCAAAAAGGATGCGACATCTCATGTGACTCAGACCTTACCAATGAATTGACGAAACACAAACTGTCATTAATCGAAAGGACATATCCTGGCCGGGTAATAATTTCAAGCTGGTCTAACCAATGATGTAAGCGTGTCTCAAAGAGGATATGTCTGAGTAGAGTGTACCGTTTCGAGAAACTTTCTGTGAATTTGACCAGGCCGGGTAATAATTTCAAGCTAGTCTAACTAGTGATGTAAGCGTGTCTCGAATCGGTCATGTTCACTGAAAGTGGATCAATTCAAAAAAAAGTGCAATCTCTACCCAACATGTGCAAATTTTAAATTAAAACATATGAGCACATGTTAAGGGGGAGCCTTTGAAAATTATAAAACTCTCAAAGTGTTTGCAAAATGTGTTTCATAATCATGAACATTTTGAGAGATTTTTCAAGGATTTTGGTTTACGGCAACATAGGATAGTCATGGTGTTATAAGGTGGCTAAGGTTAGGAAAACCGTCCTATGATCCACCAGAGCCGGAGGGATCTACCCAAGGACAATACCAAATAGCTAGTATTAGAAAGTCCTTAGGTATGATTATGAAAAAGGAGTAATATGAGAAAGGTGAAAGAAGGGGTTGAAGAATTAAAAAGAAAAGTAATGTGAAAGGGTGAAAAGAAATAGCCCTCCAAATTATTCAACCTTAGGGCAGAAACCGGGTTCAATTCATATGTTACTGGTTGTTACTAAGGTGACGCCGGTATTGAAGTCAAGACGTCAAGGACCCAGTGACGCACTACACTAAACCTTCTAAGCCACTCAAGTTCTCTTAAAAGGACTTGTTTCATTCTCACGGGGAACCCTGCATAATCTATCGACCGCTCATTACGAGTTATGTTGATATTGAAACAGGAGACACCGCTCCAGTCTCCGACTACCAAAATTGCACTTATCGAGTCTAGAGCCAGGAGATGCATCATAAGATCTCATAGGAACATGATGTGCGTGTGTATTGCTCTAATTCATTTATATCCACGGTAGCGGCGCCAAAGACTTGGTGCGCGCGTGATGTCGTTGTGGTTTTAGCAGTATTAATGCCTACTCAAGTTTTAAATTTGTATTTAGCCGACTTATCAATAAAAAACACACTTTAACGAGCAGTGTACCCGGTCAGTATGAATATAATGGTAAGTAGAGTGTCGATCACTAAGAGTGGAACGTATTATCTAGTTATTCTAATCAGTATTTTAATACCTTAAGTTAGCTATACAACCTAATCTAACGCAATGGGGTTCAGCCTGAGAGACTGGCACGGTTTGGTTATGATTAAATATAAACTAAACTAATGAGCACGAATCAGCGATTAGCACACACGTACACAGATAGATACTTGAGACAATAAGAAGACCTGTCCTGATAATTAAGTAGCTTGTCACTTGTTTTATTGCTAGTTTTATATGAAGTGTATATAATTAACCCTTTCTCGTTGGCTCTAATCTTATCGGCGAGTAAACCCTTAATGATTACTTATGTCTATCCTATTTATTTAGCGTCTCTTAAATAGGCGAGGAAGGGGCATGGCGACCCAAGCAATGCTCAGCTAGACACAGAGGTTATCAATGCACTAATAAAAGTCACCAAAGACATCAACAATAAACTTTAATTAATGGGAAAGCAATTTTAAGGGGTGCCCATGATATTCCGTAGTCACATGGAATCGGCCCATCAATCCTAATGAATTAAAGTGTACTAATACAATAAAACAAAACTACTTAATGAATTGAATACATGCAGGACCTTCTTACAGCTCTTGTATCTTCGTTTAGGGTGTGTCTTGTGCTGCTAATACGTCTGAATTCGGCCTTAGAGTTTCTTCGGTCTTCGAAAGCTTAGTCTGTCCAGATTTAAAATTCGTCTGGCCTTGGGGTATTTATAGTTTCTGTCTGAGGGTTAGATGCGGCGCATAGGAAAAGTAGATGCGGCGCATTGACTTAACTTCGCGTGGGGTCCAAGATTAATATATTCAGGAATATTCGTACACCGCCTTAAGATGCGGCGTAACTCCATTTCTCTATGCGGCACATGTCCTTTGCCGTCTTGGATTGTAACTTGTGAAATCTTGATAGTGATGCGCCGTATGTAAGAAGTATGTTGCGGCGTATCTGGAACAGAATGATCTTGATCTTGTACATTTCAGTAGACTCTTAACATCTTGCTTGTTTTGCTCCATAATTGGTCCAAAATGGCCAAGTTTCACATAATACTTGTTTTTACCTGAGAATTACAAAAGTAAACATTAACGTATCAATTCTCATATATAATATAATAAAACAAGTCAAATAAATAGGATAAATGATGATAATAAACTGTACTTATTTGAGTTCATCAAATATCCCCCCACTTGAACTTTACTTGTCCCCAAGTAAACCTTAGAATGAATTTTATGAAAATATATCCTAAAAGATATTAGGATTTATTTTTATATTCAAGCATGTATTCGTTTTGTCATAATTGCACAACCAAACACTTAACGAATTAGAAATAAAATAAAATATTTCGATAAAGGCAAATCTAATCGTTTAACTGTCCAGTCGTGACGAATATTCTATCATAAGCTTGGCAAGTATACGCATCTCCCCCACTAAAGCTAAGGAATAACAAGTCTAAAGCGGTAAAAAGTGTTTGTTGGTTAAGGGTTAATCATCCTTTTTAATCTCTATCGATCTCACATTCCAGAAAAGGCGACAAAATCACAAATACATGATCGAATCCACGACCACGATACTTGTAGTTGCTCAAATCCTTAACTCGAATAGGCTAAAGATAGGACCAAGTAATCTTCACCAATAATATTATATCAAAAAGGGCGACAAAATCATAAATACATAGCCGAATCCACGACTACGATACTTAAGATTGCTCAAATCCCTAATCTCAATAAATCAAAGGTTTGGATAAAGAATGATATAGGGTATGGATAATATTTGGGATACAAATTGGTGTAAAATGAAAAATAAACAAAACAGATAAATTAAAATCCTAAGTGTGGTAAATTACTTTCCCAACCATCCCATGAATAAGACTCATATCATTGAATAACTCACGCTTTAACACTTGAAACACACGCTTTAGGTAGACACGAATTATACTCAACAAGATCTCAATCAAAGAATAATCCTAGTTGGCGTTCCCATAACGGCCAACTCCCATTCAATCCATAAATATAATATATAACAAATAGTGGTGATATCGACCACTTAATACAAAACTTTACATAAGTTGGTTAAAACAAACATCCAACCTTTTTTTTTTTTTTTTTTTTTTTTTTTTTTTTTTTTTTTTTTTTTTTATCTTAACATATATGTGTAAAATTTCACAACTTTTCTATCACTATTTTTCCGGATAATTTTTCCATACTTTTCATACTTTCAGAAATAACTGTAATAGCGAAAGTAGTAAACACACGAAAAATAAACTCAAAGATATACAGTATTTACTTTCATACCAATTGCATTGTGCAATTTCCTGACTCAACCAAAGATAATGAATTACGCACGCGAACACAGGTAATGTAAGGAAACACACTTTGCCTAAAGCAATTAACCAACCACAAATTTTAATCTACAGGGTAGGCTAAGGTGTAAGGGTGTAACGAAACATTATAACAAAGGTGTAAGAAACGAAAGGAATGGCTCTGAGTGTTTTTCTAGGGGTATCTTACTCTAAAAGTGAGAGTAACAAAGGGTTTATAAGGGGGTTAACTAACCAATGTAGTTAGTTAATATCACATAACATATAAAGGCTATTTGGGTGTAATCCTAGAAATTTACCAATTTAGACAAGTCATTCCAATTATATAGATAATACTTATTATGGTGGTCTCGAATAGTATACAAGCCAAGTTCTAAAGTTTACAAGTCACCGGCACACTCATAGATTTGTGAATTTTGATAAGTTCACAATTTTTGGAAATAATGTTATGTGTGCAGCTATGTAATTTAGACTTTAAACAAAAACATGCTAAAAATTTTTAAATTTTGATATATTAAGTGCATTTTAAGCATATTTTGAAAAAGTTTAGGACAAGTAAGTGTTCTAATTCTCCAATCCCCCCACTTAAGTTAAACAACGTCCTCGTTGTTTGTTACAAAGGTTAAAAACTGGAAAATAAAAGAATTAGAACAGAAAAACTCCCCTGAGATTTGCTCGGTATGATCCTCCATTATTCGTATAAGAGCAAAAATCAACTTTCTTGTGGATTAGAACGTTTAAGCTTCATAGATGATGTATCCACAGAAATGCAGGAATCTATAATTACCATTCAGACTTTAACACACCTGAGTTAAGAAAGTTCAAACTTGCATAATACATTAGTAGTTAGTAAAAATAAAACATAAAAAATTAAATTGAAAATCATCAGGTCAGTCGATACGCCGTATCTTATGGAAGAAGATACGCCGTATCGAGCCTGGAATAAATACGAATCAGAATAGAAGATGCGTCGCATCCTTAACCAGGGATGCGCCGCATTAAATAAACTGACAGAAAGTTTTAAAGTCAAAAATTAAAATGCAGAAAATTAAATAAGATATGACCATTGCAGGCGATGCGTCGCATCTTAGTATTGAGATGCGCCGTATCTTCTGCAGGTCTGACAGACTCGACACATAATAGAAAAGTAAAAATTTTTCGGGTTGTCTCCCGGTCAGCACTTGTCTTTATTCCAGAGTCTTCAAGTTAGACTCACGTTCAGCTCTTTAATACCGGTCACTGAAAGAGTCGGAAGCATCGCGCTCCCTTATCGCCAGTCCAGTAATATTGAACACTCCTTGCTTGTCCTTAATTTCCACGCCATTCTTCTTTAATATCTGTATAAACAAAGTTCTGTCCCTTTCGGGCAGAGATGACAAAATGATAGACGGGAAATTCTTATTATTATATAGGCATAAATATGCAAGGTGGGGTGGTAGTTCAATATACACATCATTATTCAAATTTGTATTCTCAACTATTCTCCTACGTTTGATAATTACTTCGCAATCATACCATTCATCATCAGAATCATTAACAATATTTCGCCTAAGTTCGGTAGGTACATTAAGGTCAATAAATTCCTCGAAGTTCTCATGATTAGGATTAGTTGAGTTGTTTTGAATCAATGTTTCCCCCATAAGCCTAGCTTCTAGATCGAGGTCCATACGTTCTCTTAATCCTAGTACATAGACGCTTCTAATTATGCTTTTAGCAGGATTTTGGCACTTATAGACTAGTTTATTATTCCCTACCCTTAATGAGATTTTTCTTTTAAACACATCAATCTTAGCATGGGCGGTAGACAAGAAAGGTCTTCCAAGGATTAAAGGAATCTTAACATCCTCGGGCATATCTAATATAACAAAGTCTACGGGGAAAACAAACTTCTCAATCTTAACTAGCACATTTTTAGCAATCCCTTCAGGCCGTTTTACCGTTTTATCAGCCAATTCAATAAGCAACTTAGTTGGTGCTAATTTTCCTAGTCCTAGGGTAGTGAATGTCTTAAGGGGCATAACACTAACACTAGCTCCTAAGTCAGCTAACACATTATTGAAAGATATATCATTAATTAAACAAGGTAAAGTAAAACTTCCTGGGTCCTTTTCTTTATTAGGCAAGGCATGTAAGTCGGTTGCAGAGCTCTCTTCTTTCATTGTAGCCTTGATCTCCTCTTCAATCTTCGTCTTCTCTTTTAGTAACCTCCTTAAACTGATTGAAGAATTAAAGAAAAATTCGGGCTTTGCAGCATCATTACCATTCATCAATCTTCTAGGTATGTTAGGTGTGACTTCTTCAGTGTTGCTTATGGCCTTGACATGATCTCTTGTGTTGGTTTCAGTTGAGCTTGGTAAACTTCCGTATCCCCTTTCTTGAAGAACTTTGCTCATTTGTCCAATTTTTTGTTCCAATGCTTTGATCGAAGCTCCTTGATTTCTTGTTATAGTATCCGTTGACGCTCGGATTTCTTTGATCATAGCAGTGTTCTCTTCATGTCTTTTAGCAGCATCGGCCATAATTTGCTTCAAAGTGTCATCCAAAGTCTGCCTTCTTTCTTGATAAGTGGGATTAAAGTTGTTCTTTTGATAGTATCCCGGAGTAGCTTCCCTAAATCTTCCTGAAGGTCGGAATGGTTGACCAAATTGTGTGTAGTATGCTTCTTCAAACGTCTCACTTTCATTCTTATTAGGGCAATCTTTAGTGTAGTGAGGTCCTTCGCATTTTTCACATCCAACTTGGGCAGCATAAACTTTCTCATCACGCTTCTTCATCTCTCTACTAATTTTATCCAATTGAGCTTGAATAGCAGCAAACCCGTCAAAATTAGTGCTGCTCTTAGATCTATTAGAGGTTCCGTCGTGCCATTTTTGAGAATGATCAGCAGCTTCTTGGATAGCTTTTCTAGCATTGGCTGCACTCATTTGAGGCACAGCTCCCTTAGCATCCAAGATTTGTCTAGTAGGCACGTCCAATCCTTGATAGAACAATATTATCTCCTGCATTGGACTTAGATAATGTTGAGGGCATTTCATCAACAAGTCTTTAAATCGTTCCCAAGCTTGATAAAGAGTTTCATCAGGCTCTTGCTTGAAACTGTTGATAGCCTCCATATTTTTAGCAGTTTTAGCAGGTGGACAATATCTTTTCAGGAATTTGCTCTTCAAATCTTCCCATGTTGTGATTGAACTAGCAGGTTCATTCCTTAGCCACTTATTAGTAGCTCCTTTTAGCGAATTTGGAAAGATCCTTAGCATAAGTTGATCATCAGAGACTCCTTCTGTAGTAAACAAATCTGCAATCTCGAGGACTTTTTCAACATGTTCATTAGCATCTTCATGTTCTGTTCCACTGAAAGCATTTTCTCTTAGCTCCTTGAGAAACTGACCCTTCAACTCAAACTTTGACTTTTCATCAAACTTTGTTCTAGCAACTCCTGAATTGTAATCAGCACGGGTATTGTTCATGTATTCCTCCATAGTAGTGTTTTCCGTCATTGTTTCTGTTTCTTCTTCCTCTTTCTCTTCAGAAAAGTAATCAAGCTCGAATGAACTTGAAATTTCAAAGCTTTTTGTGTTGAAAAGCCTTTTAAGCGAATGTAGGGCTCGTTCAGGATCTTCGAATGGTGTAATCAAGTTCTTAGTTGAACTCCTGGTCATGCACTTCCTGAAACTATCACAAAAGCATCAGTAGGGTATGTTCAAGAAAGTAATATATCAGAAAATTAACAACGAAAACGGAATACAAAAAATAAAAGTTGCTGATATCTGCAGACGATGCGCCGTATCCAAAAAATTGGATACGCCGTATCTTATATTCATTAAAATTTAATCAGACTTTTATTCAGATAACAGATACGCCGCTTATGAATTTAGAATGCGCCGTATCAGTTTTAAATTATCAAAAATCGATTATACTTATTAAAATTAAATGCGTCGTATTAACAAAAGCTAATGCGCCGTATTTTCGTTACGTTTCAAAATACAAGATTTTTGATTCAGAAGATGCGCCGTATCGATTGAAATCGATGAGTCGTATCTGTTTAATAATTCGAAAACTGTTTTTAATTAAAATAATAAATACGTCGTTTCTGCAAAAACAGATGCGTCGTATGGCGTTATCGTTTAGAAAAATTCCTTATTAAAAACAGAATACGCCGTATCTTGGGGAAAGATGCGTCGTACTCGAATTTATTAAACGCGTTGTATTTTTTAAAAATTAAACTCAATACGCCGTATCTATGAAAATAGATGCGCCGTATCGTTTGTATTAGCACAGTACAACGATAGCAGAAAAAAATAAAAAGAAAAACAAAAATAAAATCAAACAAAAAGAAACAAAAATTAAAGAAAATAAAAACACACAAAAACAGAAAATATGCAAATAATACAATGAATGCAATTTATCTAATATATAACAGAGTTTGCGGTTAGAATCTAAAAATTAAAAAGAAAAACCTAATTAAAATACCAATCAAATTAACAGATAATAACAATTCACTCCCCGGCAGCGGCGCCAAAAACTTGATGTGCGTGTGTATTGCTCTAATTCTTTTATATCCACGGTAGCGGCGCCAAAGACTTGGTGCGCGCGTGATGTCGTTGTGGTTTTAGCAGTATTAATGCCTACTCAAGTTTTAAATTTATATTTAGCCGACTTATCAATAAAACACACACTTTAACGAGCAGTGTACCCGGTCAGTATGAATATAATGGTAAGTAGAGTGTCGATCACTAAGAGTGGAACGTATTATCTAGTTATTCTTATTAGTATTTTAATACCTTAAGTTAGCTATACAACCTAATCTAACGCAATGGGGTTCAGCCTGAGAGACTGGCACGGTTTGGTTATGATTAAATATAAACTAAACTAATGAGCACGAATCAGCGATTAGCACACACGTACACAGATAGATACTTGAGACAATAAGAAGACCTGTCCTGATAATTAAGTAGCTTGTCACTTGTTTTATTGCTAGTTTTATATGAAGTGTATATAATTAACCCTTTCTCGTTGGCTCTAATCTTATCGGCGAGTAAACCCTTAATGATTACTTATGTCTATCTTATTTATTTAGCGTCTCTTAAATAGGCGAGGAAGGGGCATGGCGACCCAAGCAATGCTCAGCTAGACACAGAGGTTATCAATGCACTAATAAAAGTCACCAAAGACATCAACATATAAACTTTAATTAATGGGAAAGCAATTTTAAGGGGTGCCCATGATATTCCGTAGTCACATGGAATCGGCCCATTAATCCTGATGAATTAAAGTGTACTAATACAATAAAACAAAACTACTTAATGAATTGAATACATGCAGGACCTTCTTACAGCTCTTGTATCTTCGTTTAGGGTGTGTCTTGTGCTGCTAATATGTCTGAATTCGGCCTTAGGGTTTCTTCGGTCTTCGAAAGCTTAGTCTGTCCAGATTTAAAATTCGTCTGGCCTTGGGGTATTTATAGTTTCTGTCTGAGGGTTAGATGCGGCGCATAGGATAAGTAGATGCGGCGCATTGACTTAACTTCGCGTGGGGTCCAAGATTAATATATTCAGGAATATTCGTACACCGCCTTAAGATGCGGCGTAACTCTATTTCTCTATGCGGCGCATGTCCTTTGCCGTCTTGGATTGTAACTTGTGAAATCTTGATAGTGATGCGCCGTATGTAAGAAGTATGTTGCGGCGTATCTGGAGCAGAATGATCTTGATCTTGTACATTTCAGTAGACTCTTAACATCTTGCTTGTTTTGCTCCATAATTGGTCCAAAATGGCCAAGTTTCACATAATACTTGTTTTTACCTGAGAATTACAAAAGTAAACATTAACGTATCAATTCTCATATATAATATAATAAAACAAGTCAAATAAATAGGATAAATGATGATAATAAACTGTACTTATTTGAGTTCATCAGAACACGTGTTACTTCTACACTGGTTGTTCAACATTAAGGATACCAGTTGTAAACTTGTGAGTCCTACGCAGATCTTAGCAATCTGCCAGAACATTTATGAGGGAATTTACAAATGTAATTCTCAGTGATTGAATGGAAATTCCTGCCAGGGTCAACATCAAACAGCCCTGAAAGCAGGTCACTTCGGTAATTCCTTGTGGATTACGCTTAGTGGTCGCGGCGGTTTCAAACGGTCTACAGTCGTGGAGTGAACTCCAGCGACTCACCTAATCGTTGATTTACTACGGTAGATCTTGTAAACCCTCTGTGGGTTTCCGATTTAGGAACGGCCTTGGTAAGGATTAGAGAGAGTTTTCACACTATGCAGTTAACAATCTCGAAGTCCGAACCTGTAAGTACCGGATGTTTTATTGCTAACTGTCGTATGCAGGAATATCTGGCGGTTGCTGCTGTTTGCCGAAAAGATGCTGATCCATCACCCCATGCTCACACTTCACCATTATTGTATTCAAAGAAGTCATGATAAACTGATAGACCTTCAACATTGCTTCCGCAACTCTGATGCTGAATATCATGATTCAAGAAAGTGTGACCATGTCGACTCAAAGATCACGACTTCACAAGGAGACGATGCTGCAAGATGACTTTAAGACAGTTGTTGGATGATAACCTCAAAGAACACTCGAAGATCATCCAAGTCAAAAGATCAGTCATCAAAAGCTCACTGTTGAAGGCACAAAGATTTATGATGTTGAAGAATCAATGACTACGAGCTATGGAGTCAAGTTCAGAGAATAGAATGCTAGAATTCAAAATGTATTTTTCGGGGTGACCTCCCTTAGGGGGAGATTGTTAGGAATATAAATATTCATCTGAAGACTCGGTCACCCCGAGCACTCATTAGCATTTAATAGCTCGTAGTAATATTAGTACTATTAGTATTAGATTAGTTATTTTAGTATTTGTGGAGTGGGTCGGGTCTTTACCCACTGTCAGCTCGCTCCACAGCCTACACGGGGCACTTATTATTGTACCTATATATACCCTTCTCCACCTAGGGAGAGGGTTGGAACTCCTTCATATTTTCACATAATACATGTTCTCTTTCTCTCTCTAAGTTCCCACTTTCTTTCTCTTTCTAAACCGCCACTTAAATTCGACCAAATCTCAATTGTTTGTGTGTTATATGATTATGAATATGCTACAGAATGTACAAAAAGTTAGCCAAAATGAAAGATATGACTTCTATTTATAGGCAAGGTTTCTGCCTAAAAAATTGCCTCCGGCGGATCCGCGGATCCTTATTTTAGGATCCTGATGGGGGTTTTGTAAACTTCTAAGAAGTTTTACAATCCTCCTAGGCAGTGTACCTAATCGTTGTAGTGTAGTATAGGCAAGACACAGGGGATTGATCGTTCTCTAGCGGAATAATATATGTGAAGGCCGAAGTGTATGTCGAGATAGGTCTAAAGGTGAGGGATGGTTATTTTTTTGTTTTTATATTTTTTAGGAAAGCAATTAAAATCTCGGGGTTTGAAAGAGTGAGCGTTTTAACTAATAATTTATTAAAACAAAACTAAATAAACTAAAATTAAACTAATATGCGAAAAAAGTAAAAGTGGTAACTCTTATGATAGGAAGATGTGTTTACTTAGATTTCTTTACTCCCTCGTTGTCTCTTATCGATTAGTCAAATTGTCATGTCCTTGGCTAATTGGCGCGTTGTATTCCTATGTTGTCGTGGGATGGTGCCAATTTCCCCAACTCTATGAGTGTATAAGTCTCCTTTAGAAAACCCTAGATCTACAAGTGACAATTAAGTCATCTCTTTAGGATCTCCTACTATCTACAAGTCGCAACTCATGCAATAAATACAACAAATAAAACCACCAGTCCACTCTAGGTTATAAAGGCGTTAAGTGGGACGTTCAAGCTAGTATATATAGAGTTAAGCCAGTTTACCTATTCCTAACGCAATACAACCAATTCAACAAGAGACGACAATTAATAATTAACAACTAGGTTTCATTAAATCTAAGCAAACACTAGTTAATTTAGCCTAGCATGTTAAAGTGAAGAGAAGAAAAACATAAAATCAAACAACACATAGATAAATTGAATGATTAAGAATGAATTACTTATCTTCAACAAAACATGGATAAAAAGGCTGAAGAAGCCTTACAAAATAGCAAATTTCGTCTAGGGTTTCACCTCTCCAAATTGTTACATCGATAAAGAAAAACATACAAAAATATTTAGTTTTACGTCTGTGATGACGTCACATTATAGGTTGTGACGCCGTCAGCCCGCTGTCATTAGGTTTTCGTCTGTTGCAAGTCGCCGTTGTGACGCCGTTGCTAGTGTCTTCTGACGCCGTCATATAGGTCTTGACGCCGTCAGCCTTTAAGAGTTCTGGGCCGTCTTGTATAAGTTTTAATCAGAATCTTGGTCTTCAAATACAAGTGACGCCGTTAGGTTTTAAGGTCATCCAAAAGTTCTGAGCCGTCGCTTGTAAAATTTGCATTAATCTCATGTCCAGTTTGCAAGTGACGGCGTCACGTGTAAAGTGTGACGCCGTCTAGAGCCCTTTTCAAGACAGATTCGCGACTTTGTCGTTTTCTTCACTTTCTTGTCGATTTTAGCCCAAAACATGCCGGTTTTCACCTTTTGCGTCCAAAGTACCTAAAATGCAAAAAGAAACAATTTATGGCAATATTTGATCAAATACATACGACTTTAGGGCTTAAATGACCCCTTAAAAAGGTACCAAATAAATCCTTATCAAATATCCCTACACTTGGGATTTGCTTGTCCTCAAGCAAATGTGCTTTTATCCTAATCAATCTACAAGTTAGGGGTCATTTAGAATTGGTATAAAAGTAATTACAACACACATTCATTCCATAATAGTCATAACAAGCATGGAAATCATATACTAGCACCTCACAGTAAGTGTTTGGATTCTCACATCTCTCGGGTGTATAAGTTATATAACATGAATGGAAACGGGAAAATAAAACACTCTTTACCTGTCATAGCGCATAGATTACCATAGGCTTGAGAACGGATCAAACCTCCACCACTTTGGCGTAAGCACCTAGGATAAACTATCAAAGAGGGCTTTTAAAGGGTTGTAACGTTAGGTGTAAGGGTATGAAAAACACGGTTTTGTGGATATAGGGATTTTTACTGGTGGCAAGTCAATCATCTAAGTCAATCACATGCACAACGTGGCGTTGCTAAGCCAAGACTCGACTCACTAACTCTAACTCCTTTTGTATTTTTCTTAACTCTTTTCTTGACTTAAACAAAAGATAAAGACGGGATGGTAGTCCGTATCTTTTTTCTTTCTTTTTCTTCCTTTTTTTTATCATTTTTTTTCATTTTTTTTCCTTTTTCATTTCTTTTTCATACACTCTTGCCCTACCATCCAAAAAATATACATCCATAAACAAGGGATTTATAGTTGCATCCCTACACTTGAACTTTTAGATAAATAAAACTAACTAATAACCCGAATTGCAAAGATCAAAACACGTGGAGTACTTTAAAACATTAACGTACATGTGGGGGTAATAACATTTGACTTTCTTCCCCATTACACCATAATAAATAGTACTTTACCCATGAGTCTCAATTGTCCCAAAATTGTATTTACAAGATATGACTCGACTTAGCAACCATGTAATCGACTAGACAATTAACAACGGTTAACAAAAATGTTGTAACAATAATGCACTTATAATGAGTGAATACAAGGTAGGCTAAGGCGATTTGGGTGTACATTTGGGGGTGGATTATAAACAATGCTCTTCATTAATATTTCGAAATCCACTTAAATATCATGAGAACCGCGAAAAGGATAGGCTCTGAGTGGTGTACTAGGGGTATCTTGTACTAAAAACGAGTACATAGCAAGGGTGTGGGAGAATTAGTTGACCAATGAAGTCAATGTAATTATAAAAACAGGTTTAAAATAAGGGTTATCCTAATGACTCTTATCATTTAGTAAATCCTAACTACACGAATGTAGTCTCACTAGCGATCTCAGAATGCATCACAAACGCAAGTTCTAGAATCTATATACTACCGCTACACTCATAAGCATTAAAGGTGAATGCTTTTTTCCTAAATATATAAAGCGAACCTCACATTTTTTTGGTGAAAATTTTTGAGTGGTAAGGTTTTTGTGCTAGCTATATAATTCCTATCCATGAGACGCTCATTAAGTCCAAAGTTTTACTCGTATATGTCATAAAAAATTTTAAATTTGGTGCTAAAATCACCTTTACAAGTATTTTTTTCAGTTTATTACATAATTACTAGAAAACAAAACAAATGTCAAGCGAGTTCTAGTTTATAAGGTGCCCCTTTTTACCCTCTCTACACTTAAATTGAACACTGTCCCCAATGTTCTTAAAAAGTACCAAAGATATGATAACGGAAAAAATAAAAGAGATGAAAGAAACTAATACTCCCCTGATTAGCTCGGCATAGACTATGTTGAAATACGGTTAAATCCTCCTCCAAGAAAATAAACTTGATAAGCTTTACTTCCAATGTATACTTTCATCTTCTTGTCCAATATAACCTGTAGATCAATAAGGAAACGAGCACGAAACATCGCATAAAATCGGCGGTAAACACTATATATAATAGAAATAAATCCTAGAAAGAAAATAAGATATAATGCTAGCAAAATAAATGTTTACAGAAACCTGGAACATTAAAAATTCTGGAAATTTTCAAAAAATAAGTTTCGATAGAAAAAACAAAAATCTGGAAAAACTGTAGCTGCAGTGCCTGACGCCGTCAAGATAGATCTGACAGAATTTTTACTTTTTGTTTCTTGGAAAATTTCTGGAAAAATCTAATTATTAAAACCTGGAAATTCTGTAAAACATTCATTGTGACTCGATACAGGCATTTGACTCAAACAAACACACAAATACGATAGAATATATGCTAATCATTAATTGTTAACTTTTATATTCGAATTTCGTTCTTTGAAACATATATGAACTTCCCTAAACTTATCTTTTTGTAAAATACCTTTATATGTAATTAAGACGAGTTTAAAAACAAAATAAAGCATTTTCGCAAATTTATTCAAAACATGAAAGATAAACAATGATGATGAAACATATTTATGACACAAACAAAAATAAAATCAAACAAACAAACAATTAAAAAGTAGCTTGGGTTGCCTCCCAAGAAGCGTTTTTCTTTATTTACTAGTCTTGTAGCTAGACTCAAAGTCATGGCCTATTACGTGACTCCATCCTCCGTCACGTTCTCAACACTATCCTCATCATGGCCATAGAAGAAACAATTATACCCCGCCATGTATTGTACCGTGAAATAATCACTTCTCCATCTCCCTCTTCTCATCTCACGTTCTTTGTAATTTTTAATTCTTGCTTCCCATCCAAGAATCTTTTGCTTAACATGATTTCGGGGAGTCGTTAGATCAATGTCAAGTTTTCACTTTTCCTTAAACTTGCTCAGATAACGAGGAACCATATACATCCTAAGTTTGCTCTTACCCGCCTTAAGTATTATTACCCCTTTTTGTAAGAGAAGCATACTTGGATTTGATTGTTAGAAGAATTTCTAGAGAGAGAAAGATGAGAGAGTTGGGAGATGTAGTGAGAGAAAGTGAAGAGAACTAGTATTGAATGATTAAGAATCTCCAACCCTTCCCAAGTGTGGGAAGGGGTATTTATAGTTACAATATTTAGGTGCCCCGAGTGGGTTGTGGAGTGAGCTGACAGTGGGTAAAGACCCGACCCACTCCACGAATACTATACTAACTAAACTAATAATACTAATAATACTAATAATTCTAATAAGCCTACGAGCTACACAAATGCTAAATAGATACTCGGGGTGACCGAGTCTTCACATGAATATTTATATTCCTAACAATCTCCCCCTAAGGGAGGTCACCCCGGAAATAACATTTTGAATTCTAGCATCTATCACAGGATTTTGACTTCCTATCTCGTAGTCTTTGATTCTTCAAGGTCATTAGCCTTTGTACATTCAGCAGCGAACTTTAGATGACTGTTCTTCTGTCTTGGAAGATCTTTGGTGATTCTTTGATGTCATCATCCAACGTATGTCTCCAAGTCATCTTTTAGCAGTATGTCTCCATGTGATGTGGTACACTTTGAACCGACATGCTCACACTATTCTGGGTCATGATTTTCAGCATCAGAGTTTGCAGAAGCAGTGTTGAAGGTCTTTTAGTTTATCATGACTTCTTTGAATATGATGATGGTGTAGTGTGAGCATGGGGTGATGGATTGGTATCTTGTTCAGCAATCAGCTACAACTGCAAACAGCTGCAACAGCACTCAGCTACAACCGCCAGGTGTTCCAAGGCCGTTCCTAAATCGGAAACCCACAGAGGGCTTTAAAGATCTACCGTAGTAAATCAACGATTAGGTGAGTCGCTGGAGATCACTCCACGACTGTAGACCGTTTGAAACCGCCGCGACCACTAAGCGTAATCCACAAGGAATTACCGAAGTGACCTGCTTTCAGGGCTGTTTGATGTTGACCCTGGCAGGAATTTCCATTCAATCATTGAGAATTACATTCGTAAATTCTCTCATAAATGTTCTGGCAGATTGCTAAGATCTGCGTAGGACTCATAAGTTTTACAACTGGCGTTCTTAATGTTGAACAACCAGTGTAGAAGTAGCACGTGTTCCTATGAGATCTTATTATGCATCTCGTGGCTCTAGACTCGATAAGTGCATTTTTGGTAGTCGGAGACTGGAGCGGTGTCTCCTGTTTCAATATCAACATAACTCGTAATGAGCGGTCGATAGATTATGCAGGGTTCCCCGTGAGAATGAAACAAGTCCTTTTAAGAGAACTTGAGTGGTTTAGAAGGTTTAGTGCAGTGCGTCACTGGGTCCATGACGTCTTGTCTTCAATACCGGTGTTACCTTAGTAACCACCAGTAGCATATGAATTGAACCCGGTTTCTGCCCTGAGGTTGAATAATTGGAGGGCTATTTCTTTTCACCCTTTCTCATTTTATTTCTTTTTAATTCTTCAACCCCTTCTTTCTCCTTTCTCATATTACTCTTTTTTCATAATCGTACCTAAGGACTTTCTAATACTAACTATTCGGTATTGTCCTTGGGTAGATCCCTCCGGCTCTGGCGGATCATAGGACGGTTTTTCCTAACCTTAGCCACCTTATAACTTCATGACTATCCTATGTTGCCATTTACCAAATCCTTGAAAAATCTCTCAAAGTGTTCATGATTATGAAACACATTTTGCTAACACTTTGAGAGTTTTATAATTTTCAAAGGCTCCCCCTTAACATGTGCGCATATGTGTTAATTTAAAATTTGCACATGTTGGGTGGAGATTGCACTTTTTGAATTGATCCACTTTCAGTGAACATGACCGATTCGAGACACGCTTACATCAATAGTTGGACTAGCTTGAAATTATTACCCGGCCTGGTCAAGTCCACAGAAAGTTTCTCGAAATGATACACTCTACTCAGACACATCCTTTTCGAGACACACTTACATCACTGGTTAGACCAGCTTGAAATTATTACCCGGCCAGGATATGTCCTTTCGATTAACGACAGTTTTTGTTTCGTTAATTCATTTGTGAAGTCTGAGTCGTGCTCACATGAGATGCCACATCCATTTTCATCCATTCGCTCCCCCTCAATATGTGCATCGATATACGAAAGAGTTTAGCACATATGGGAGAGCCTACACTTGAGTCCAAAACATCACATTTTTATCAGATTTCATATTTAAATCACATTCTCTCCCCAGATCAAAAATTTAAAACCATTTGAGATTTGTGATCCCAATTGATTTAAATAAGTTAGAAAATTTGGGAGAAAATGTAGTCAGTTTTAATATGTGCTGATAATGGAACATGCAACTGCTCCCCCTCAATTTATGTGGGAGATTCACTACTTATCATGTACAAAGATAATCATTATGACACAAATGATATTGACCTTTTTGCGCAAATGATGTGATCATCCGCTTCTCTGAGGGAGTCATTTGTCAACATCGATTATCCATCCACTAACAAAACTTTCCCAAATGTTGTAGATCCCCACTTGGCGAGACCAGAATAAGTACTGCTTTGTTGAAATGAAGGTGGTGGAGGTGAAGACAGTGTTGTTGTTGTTGTTGCCGATGTTGTTGTTGTGGTGAATTCAGAGCCAGTCAGTAGAGTTTGAACATCTGATCAAATGGTTAGAGCGGGAACTGGCACATTCTTATTGGCTATGGAATCTGCATAAGAATATCAACACAGATATACATACATACAGATACACTATTCATTAATAGCTACCACATAGCAGCTTGCCAACTCATAATACCAAATTCATCTCATAATCAAACCACAGTCAGGAAATACATCAAACCACTATCTAGCATGAAAAGCAATCAGCAATTATGAACATGACAATTCACTCATATTTCAACATTCAGCTCAGGATCTTAGGGACAAGATTCAAACATGATAACTATATACCTAAGCATATCCTGAGAACATATGCACTAAATCAACAACAATTAAGCAGCTATCGACTAACAAAAGTCAATCAACATTTGAAACTCATTCATTCAGATCATATAAATGCCAGTGGAGTATTCAAGAACATCAAACACTGATGAAGCGAAAAGTGTACCGCTTTTAAGGGGTCATTTAAGCCTTAAATCGTATTTATTTGATCAAATATTGCCCTAAATCGTTCCTTTTGTCATTTTAGGTACTTTTGAGGAGAAATCTGGAAAAGGAGGCATTTTGGACGTTTTTGGAGCATAAAAGTGAAGAAAACGGCAAAGTCTCAAAAATCGGCTAAAAGTTACCTTTGACGGCGTCACATTTAACCCCAGACGGCGTCATGCCTTGGCAAGAAAAAGTGGACGTGAAATTTACTCATGATAAGCCAGTGAAAATAGCATGTGAATTCTGACGGCGTCACGCTTTAACCTGATCAAGGGCGTCACGGCTTAAATCAAAAGGGGACGGCGTCACGTTCAAGGTTCGACGGCGTCAAGCCTTGATAAGCCAGAATGGATTTTGGAAGAGCTAAAGAGGGACGGCGTCAAGAAGGTCATCCGGGAACCCTAGAAGCGGCGAGGTGACGGCGTCACACTCCATAACGTGACGCCGTCAGATCCAAAAATCTATATATAGTTTTCTAATTTTTTGTCATTAGGGAGAGCTTAGTGTGTGGAATTTTGGGAGAAAACCCTAAGACGATTTTAGCTTCTTTTTCAAGGCTTTTTGCCTTGAGATCTTCCATGTTACATTGAAAGATAAGTTATCAATTAATCATTCAATATGTCTATGTGTTGTTTGATTCTATCTTGTTCTTGTCTTTTGTTTAACATGTTAGGCTAGATTTATCTTGTGTTTGCTTAGATCTAATGAAACCTAGCTATTGATTATTGGTTATTAGTGTGTTATTAGTTGTATTGGATGATTGTTTATCTATGTTAGGCTTTAGAAAACTGGCTAACTTCCTATTCGGTAACTTGCTTGAACGTCTTAAGAAACATGAACCAAATGCGTACTAAAGGTTTTTATGGTTGTATTTAATGCACAAGCGAATTCTAGTGATCCCATGTTAGGAGCTTCCTAGCCGGCTCGACATAGGAGTGAAGTAGGAGCTTGTAGAGTTGGGGAAGTAAGTACGCCACCCCACGAATGGTATTAAGGAATACACCCGTCATCCACGCGACTAATACACACTAATTAACCGGTAAAAGATAGTTAGGGAGTAAGGAAATCTAAGTAAACACATTTCTCTACACATAAGTTTCTCACCACATTTTCATTTTTGTTATTTTATTTTATTTGCATCCGTCGTAAATTTGGGTTAGTTGACTAGCAACTAATTCCGCCCACTCTTTCAAACCCGAGATTTTACTTGCTTTCATAAAAAATTATAAAAACATAAAAAGAATCTTCCTCAACCCTTAGACCTAATTAGAGTAGTTTTTCATACCTAACGAACACTATTCCCTGTGGAGAACGATCAATCCCCCGTACTTACCACTACACTATACTACATCGGTCAGGTACACTGCCTGGTGGGGTTGTAAGCCTCTTGAGATCCCTCGAGAGGTAAAACCTGTTGTAAGGTTACAAAACCACGCATCAAGTTTTTGGCGCCGCTGCCGGGGAATAGTTATTGTTTAGGTTGAATTTTTATTTCTATTAGGTCTACTCACTAGATTCCTTTCTAGTGAGATTTTTATTTTATTTTTCTAGGTTTTCTTTAGTCTATCTATTTTCTTCGTGTCTTTGTTCGTAACCATTACCATCCGACATCATGGAAGATGGTAATATCCTTAACCCCCACAACCCACCACCACAACAACCACCACCTCCTAGAGCCCGTACTTTAGGAGAGTATTCCCGTCCTAGCCACCATGGCTATCGAAACACCATTGAGCTCACTCAAGGAGCCAATATCACACCCTTGCGATCCGACACCATCCGGTTGGTGCAAAGCGGATGCGCATTCCATGGACTTCGTTCTGAAGATCCTAATCAATATCTCAAGGACTTTCTTAAAATTGTTGATTCTATAGACCTTGATGTTGCCACTCGAGAGACGACCCGATTGCGTCTCTTCCAATTCTCTCTACGGGACCAAGCTAGTCAATGGCTAGAACGTCAACCCGCAGGATCCATCACCTCTTGGGATGATCTCACCACTCGTTTCCTTGCTCAGTTTTTCCCACCGGGAAGAACTACCAAGCTAAGGAATGATATCTTGATGTTCTAACAACGTCAAGGCGAAACTCTCTACGAGGCATGGACTCGATTCAAGGACTTACTCCAAAAAGTCCCCCATCATGGCATAGAACTTTGGCTCCAAGTCCAAATCTTCTATGACCATATCAATCTCTCCACGAGGCAAACCATTGACCAATCGGCCGGTGGTAAACTACGTGATCTAAGTGCGGAACAATCATGGGCTCTCCTAGAGGATCTTGCTCTTTATGACAACGAAAGTTGGAGTGATCCCCGTGATTTGAATAAAACGGTCAAGGCAATATCTTTGCCTTCGAAAAATTCAAGCACTTCTGACCGTAGGATCATAGAACTTGAAGACCAAGTCAAGTTTCTCATGAAATCTTACGAGGCTCCTAAACCTTCAAGCCAAGTGAACAAAATCACTTCTTCATGTGAATTATGTAGTGGTCCCCACGACACTCGTGATTGCATGGAACTCCCCGAACAAGCTTTTGTGGACTACGCATCCTCGCGTACCGACGGAGCGGGAGACAAGTGGTACACTTTCAAACCCGAGCCAAACCATTACGGTGATACATACAACCCTTCATGGAAAAATCACCCGAACCTTAGGTGGAAACAAAACCAAAACGCACAACAAACCAATTCTTCCAACCCACCTAATCGTTTCCAATCAAGCGGTTCCAACTCGAACCGTACTTTCAACAACAATCCTTCCGGCAATGGTAGTACCAATAACTTTGAAGGATTAATGTCCCAATTTATGGCATCTCAAGAAGCTCGGATAGCTAGATTCGAGACCGAATTCAATCAACAACAAACGGAGATGACCAATAAAATTGACAACTTGTTGAAAGCTCTCCATAACCAAGTGTTATCACCTCCACATAAGGACGCTAGGAACACAAATAGCGGACCCCAAGTAAAAGACCCCTCTTCATCCAAACACGTCCACTTTGTCAACATTGTCACTATTAAACCAATTGATAGGAATGAGGATAATAGTGAACCTAAGGATGAGGATAAGAAAGTCGAGGTTGATAAGGAAGTTAGGACAAGTGAGATTGAAGAAGTAGATGATGATGAGGACTACTTCAATCGGCTACCCACTAAGGAAGAGCGCGCATATCATACAAACTTATTCGATGACCCCGAGGCACCATACTTCCTAGGTAGACCAATCATAGAAATAGCCGACCCTTCTAATCTCAACATACCATGCAACATCGGACATTTGCATGTGTGGAAAGCCTACATCGACCTTAGATCACCCATAAACATCATGACTAGAGCCCACTACAACTTGATAATGAAGAATCAACTTGGGTATAGGATGTTCCCTGACAAGGGTTGGATGAGTAACTTCACGGGAAGAGTTAAGGGATTACCGGTTTATGTAGGAAACTTCACCTATGTCACCGACTTTGTAATTGTAGAAGATATTCGCCCAATAGTCGATGCATCCTTGACTCAAGTGGTTTTTGGAAAACCATTTGTTGAGGTCTCTAGAATGACTTATGAACCTTCCTTAGGGATAGTTAGATTTAAGGATGAGACCGATGAAGTAAGCTACCAAATGCCATATAAGATAGAACAATTCCAACACTTGTCAAATGTTGAGAAGGAGCTCAAGCAAGCGGTCTACTATAGGAAATGATGAGGATAGAAGTAAAGGAGTAGACTATTTTATGGAAAGGATATTCGGTTTCTACAAGGATTGTTTGAAATTAGGACCGAAATATAAAACCGGGAAGGAGAATGGCCTAGGAACCGTGACCGATGATGGAGTCACGTAATGTACGTGACTTTGAGTCTAGCTACAAGACTCGTTAATAAAGAAAAGCGCTTCTTGGGAGGCAACCCAAGCTTTATTTGCTTTATTTGCTTTGTGTGTTTATTTGTTTGTTTGTTTGTTTTTATTTGTTTCCGTATGTGTGTTTAATTTTTATTAGTATTGATTCATGTTCAAAAGTAAATTGTGAAAATGCTTTATTTTGTTTTTAACTTCGTCTTAACTACATATAAAGGTATTTTGCAAAAGATAAGTGTAAGGGAAATCTAAATCGGTTTATTAGAACACAAATGAACATGAATCATAATAATAATAAATTAACATACATATTAGTGTTTGTTTGAGTCAAATGCTTGTATCGAGTCATAATGATGTTTTGCAGGATTTCCAGGAAGTAAGGTAAAGGTTTTTCCAGAAATTTTCCGGAAACTTAAAATGAAAATTTTTGTCAGGTCATTTCTGACGGCGTCAGGGTTTATAACCTGACGGCGTCAGATTTAATTTTCAGAAATTTTTGAAAGTTTTGTTTTCATAAAAAGTTTTTATTAAAATCTCCAACTTATAATCTCCAGGAATCTGCAAAATTATCATTCCACAAGCATTATATCCTTATATATAGATTTTATCCCGCCGATGTTATGCAGGTTTTCGTGTTTGTTTTCTCAGGTTTAACAGGTTATTTTGGACAAGGAGATGTTTATGGAATCAAGCTTATGGCGATGCATTAGTCATGGAGCTTCAACATTACCTTGGAGGAAGATTTAACCGTGTAATTTCATTATCCACCGAGCGAATCAGGGGAGTATTTGATTTCATTCTTTTACTTTTTACTTTTACATCTTGTTATTTGAACATTGGGGACAATGTTCATCTTAAGTGTAAGGGGAGGGTAAAAGTACGATTTTTGAGAATACAATTGCGCTTGATTTTTGTTTGTTTAATAGTAGATGTGTAATAAAACTGAGATAAATACCTGTTAGGGCAATTTTAGTGCCAAATTTAAATTTTTTTACAACATATAGGAGTGAAACTTTGATCTTAATAAGCGTCTCACGGATAGGAGTTATATGACTAGCACAAAACCGTACCACTAAAAAATTTTCCACCCCCAAATATGTGAGGTTCGCCCTTAGAATTGGTAGGAAAAGCATTTATGCTATGATGTGTGTACCGGTAGCACGTAGATTCTAGAACTTGCGTTAGGACCATTCCGAGGCCACAAGTGAGACTACATTCGTGTAGTTAGATTGACTACATGATAAGAGGCATTAGGATTAACCCATTGTTTTACACCTGTGTTTTTGTTATAATTACATTGGCTACATTGGTCAAGTAATTCTCCCACACCCCTTTGCGTTGTACTCATTTTTAGTACACGATACCCCTAGTACACCCCTCAGAGCCTATCTTTTCGTTTCGACCTTTAAGCATTTTACTTAAAGGAAGAATTTGTTACACCCCACTAAAATGTACACCCAAATCGCCTTAGCCTACCTTGTATGCACTCATCTTTAGTGCATTATTGTTACAACATTTGTTTAAACCCAAGTTAATTATCTAGTTGATTACATGGTTGCTAAGTCGAGTCATATCCTTGTACATATTGTTTTGGGACGATTGGGACTCATGGGTAAAGTACTAGTGTAATGGAGTAATGGGGATGAACATCACTTATTACCCCCATATGTGCTAAATGTTTTAAAAGTACTCCAAGTTTTTCAATTATCTTAATTCGAGTCATTAGATTAGTATTTGTAAAGTTATGTAAAAATTCAAGTGTAAGGGGGATGCAATGCCCCTATGATGTATTATTTTGGATGGTAGGGCAAAAGTGTATGCAAAAAAAAAAAAAAATCGAAAAAATCAAGAAAAATACAAAAAAAATGAGAAAATGAAAAGTGGAAAAAACATACGGACTACCATCCCGTTTCATTTTATGTTTAGTTTATGTTTTTGTTATTTTGTTATTTTGTTTTTAGCTTAAGATTGAGTCTAGTCTTGGCTTAGCAACATTGTATAGTACATGTAATTGATCAAGATTTTTAACTCGCCACCAGTAAAATATCCTTTATCCAACAAAACCGTGTTTTCCTTTTCCCTACACCTAACGTTATAACCCATTTAAAAGCCCTCTTTGATAGTTTATCTTTGGTGCTTACGCCTAGTGGAGGAGGTTTTCGATCCTTTCCCAAGCCTATGGTAATCTATTTGCTATGACAGGTAGTGAGAGATATTATCCGTTTTCATTTATGAGATTTATTTTGATGACACTTGAGAGATGTGAGTATCTAAACACTACTTGTGAGGTGCTAGTTTGTAATCTCCGTGCTTATTATGATTGAAGTGGAACGATTATTTGTTGTAATTACTTTTATGTTTGCATTAAATGACCCCTAACTTGTATTTTGATTAGAATAAAATCGCATTTGCTTGAGGACAAGCAAATCTCAAGTGTAAGGGTATTTGATGAAGCGAAAAGTGTACCGCTTTTAAGGGGTCATTTAAGCCTTAAATCGTATTTATTTGATCAAATATTGCCCTAAATCGTTCCTTTTGTCATTTTAGGTACTTTTGAGGAGAAATCTGGAAAAGGAGGCATTTTGGACGTTTTTGGAGCATAAAAGTGAAGAAAACGGCAAAGTCTCAAAAATCGGCTAAAAGTTACCTTTGACGGCGTCACATTTAACCCCAGACGGCGTCATGCCTTGGCAAGAAAAAGTGGACGTGAAATTTACTCATGATAAGCCAGTGAAAATAGCATGTGAATTCTGACGGTGTCACGCTTTAACCTGATCAAGGGCGTCACGGCTTAAATCAAAAGGGGACGGCGTCACGTTCAAGGTTCGACGGCGTCAAGCCTTGATAAGCCAGAATGTATTTTGGAAGAGCTAAAGAGGGACGGCGTCAAGAAGGTCATCCGGGAACCCTAGAAGCGGCGAGGTGACGGCGTCACACTCCATAACGTGACGCCGTCAGATCCAAAAATCTATATATAGTTTTCTAATTTTTTGTCATTAGGGAGAGCTTAGTGTGTGGAATTTTGGGAGAAAACCCTAAGACGATTTTAGCTTCTTTTTCAAGGCTTTTTACCTTGAGATCTTCCATGTTACATTGAAAGATAAGTTATCAATTAATCATTCAATATGTCTATGTGTTGTTTGATTCTATCTTGTTCTTGTCTTTTGTTTAACATGTTAGGCTAGATTTATCTTGTGTTTGCTTAGATCTAATGAAACCTAGCTATTGATTATTGGTTATTAGTGTGTTATTAGTTGTATTGGATGATTGTTTATCTATGTTAGGCTTAAGAAAACTGGCTAACTTCCTATTCGGTAACTTGCTTGAACGTCTTAAGAAACATGAACCAAATGCGTACTAAAGGTTTTTATGGTTGTATTTAATTCACAAGCGAATTCTAGTGATCCCATGTTAGGAGCTTCCTAGCCGGCTCGACATAGGAGTGAAGTAGGAGCTTGTAGAGTTGGGGAAGTAAGTACGCCACCCCACGAATGGTATTAAGGAATACACCCGTCATCCACGCGACTAATACACACTAATTAACCGGTAAAAGATAGTTAGGGAGTAAGGAAATCTAAGTAAACACATTTCTCTACACATAAGTTTCTCACCACATTTTCATTTTTGTTATTTTATTTTATTTGCATCCGTAGTAAATTTGGGTTAGTTGACTAGCAACTAATTCCGCCCACTCTTTCAAACCCGAGATTTTACTTGCTTTCATAAAAAATTATAAAAACATAAAAAGAATCTTCCTCAACCCTTAGACTTAATTAGAGTAGTTTTTCATACCTAACGAACACTATTCCCTGTGGAGAACGATCAATCCCCCGTACTTACCACTACACTATACTACATCGGTCAGGTACACTGCCTGGTGGGGTTGTAAGCCTCTTGAGATCCCTCGAGAGGTAAAACCTGTTGTAAGGTTACAAAACCACGCATCAAACACAATGGGTTTTTTTTAACTTCTTTTAGATTCTGAGTTTTAAAGTATTTAGGGGATTAAACGAGGATTCCAAAGTGACACAAATGAGCCTTCTAGTTACATAAAGCTAGGAAACTATACGCAAGTTGCACATAATGCCCTAATCTTTCTAACAACTAACACATTTGGCCATTTGAGATAAAGCTTAGTAAAATCCTCTTCAACTAATACCCCATTAACTACAAAATCTTTTCTAACAATTATGAGGTAACCAAGAAACCCGTTTGATGATATAAAATTTGAATTCACTCTCCCCCTCAATCAGTGACCCGTATTCTAGTTAAAGAGTTGTAGTCATTGATTGAGTGACAAATATTATGCACAATCCAAGTCTAAAAGAATTTCAAACAACACGTAACCACCAAGTGTCTCACAAATAATTTTCAGAAGAATCATAGAAAGAAAACTATTTGTGTGCAAAGAAGATTTCTCTTCTTAATCCGGAAATAATGCACTGAAGCGTACACTAAATCGGGGATGCACGGATATGAAGTAATCCATGCCCGGGTGAACATCACCCAGTAGGAGGAAGAGCCGTCTTTTTGGCGATGTGCTTTCCCCATTTTGAAACGCGGGTTGCTATCTAAAGTAATAGCAAGCCATTTAGACATGTTTTAACCAGTTTGTATAACTTCTGCTCGAGCTTCATTTAAAGTCCCGTGTCATTATTGAATGACATTTCTAAGTCCGTAAATGTTATCGATAAACAGAAGACATGCCTAGAGAAACTATTTTTGGTATTTTCTAATTTTTCTGATTTTTATGGTTTTTCTGGGTTTAAGTTTTTCTATTTACAATTTGTTGGTATTATAATTTTCTATTTACATTATTGTGTAAGATATTTACAAACTATATTATTCAGTTTAAGAAGATGTTGACATGAATACTGAAATAAGGATACGTTCAGTATGTAGTAGAAGTGAGTAATCAACATCTCTTAAACTTTCACCACCAAAGCTTTCGAGGCTCCTGAAAAATCGTCTGAACTTGAGCCTTCTCAATTGTAAAGCTTTGATAGCTTCCCCCCAAACCGACAATCTTCTTTTTGAGCAGTTTCAAAGCTCTATTTCAAGCTTACATGAGGTAAGTGTACAGCGGAAACCGTAGCAAACCACATCAAGTATTGCTGCTCCTTTTAAGAATAATCATCATGATTCTCCATTCGGGGGATCATCAAATCGATCAGCAACGTATCATCTCACGCTTGAATAATTCTTCTCACATTACTTCCCGCTGAAGACTGAAGAATGAATACCAAAAGTATCCAGAGACCACTTCCCCCAAGTAGTTCAAGTGATGCAATCAGTCTCATTATATGAAGCCCAAAAACCCGAAGTACACACTCAATCCCGTTAATGAAGTCAAAAATGTAACATCAAGATCAATTAAGACTCGGAGATGCACTTTTCTCCCTTCAGGAAATTGCAGATGAGAATTGATACACCAAAGTCAACTAAGTCCCGAGTGTAGGCAATTTATCCCGTATGTAGTCGAAATGATACAGACTAACTAGAGGAATCATCATACCATTGTGTACCTCTCTTATCGTCAGAAACTGTTTCTTACATCTCTTCCCCCACGTAGTTGGAATGATACACCATAAGGAACGAGTTAAAACATTGATTTTCTCTGTGGTTATGACATTTGTCTTCCCGGAATAACTTCAATTCAGAAGAAGTATAAAGTTCATCACGTGTACTCATTGTGCATTCAGATGTATGTCTCCTTCCCCCTTGCTGGTTTTGATGCCTCAGAATCAGCAACACATTTTACGCACATATACTTGAAATCTTGTGAGAAGAACAAACTTTGCTCAAGTGTATCAAGTGAGAATCAATCACTACCGAAATTGTCTCTGACCATCTTTACCAACCCTTAATCAGGCTATTTGTGGAGATGACTGATGGAACAAACCCGATATACCAAACTTGACACTGAAGTAGAATTCCCCGTTCTCGTGACTTAAACTTGCACTAATGTTGGAAGAACGGTGTAGAGAATTAATGCTCCAAGAAAATCTCTAAGTACTCAATACCCAACTAAAGTATGAGACATTAACACCTCTTGCGATTATCCACAACGTCATCGGCATGTGACACTGAGTACTACAATGTAACTCCTTTAAGTGATAGTTAACCAGGTCATCAAACATTTACCCCGACTGCTGGTAACTAGATAAACTAAGTCTTCAACTTACATCTTAAGCACGAGCAAGTTATTACTGAAAGTCATGCATCCAACCAACCCCGACTTCAAGATAGAGTAAGATCACGCCTTTGGGAAAGTCAACTTCAACCTCAAATAAGTGATACCTGATCAACTCCGTAGTTACCATTAGATGCCCAACAAGTTAGTGAACAACCAATCAAGTGTACGTCGATCCACTTGTTCACACTTCTCCCCCTCAAAAATTGCATATGAGGATGCCATTTTTTATTGAACAAGTGTATATGAGGTTGATCCACTGTTCACACTTCTCCCCCTAAAAAATTGCATCTGAAGTTGCCATTTTTGATCGAGTGAATAAACGTCCAATCAGATGGAAGTAGATCCACTTGATGTCATCCGAGCATGGAGCAAGTATGAAGTTTTTTTCTTAGAATAGTCAGAAACAAGGAGAGTCGTATGACCATTTCTCAAATCTCAATCACCATATAGTTTATTCACCCTTCTCCCCCTAAAAAATTGCATATGACGACCAACTGCCATTTTTGATAGACCAGGTGAATAAGAATATACTCCAATGTACTTTTATCCCCTTGATGACTGAATGAGCATAAGAAGAGCATGAAGCTTGATGAGAATGGTCATAAATAAGAAGATTTCTCTTCTTCCAAAGATAAAGCGCACTCAAGTGTACGCCTTTCTTTTCTTTGATGAATGGGGCCTGAAGAGATGCCAGCAGACGTCATTATGTTGACATTGAGGCCCGAGGCTTGAACTGCAGTGTTCAAACGTCATTGTCGTTGAAGAACGAGGCCTGAACTGTTGTAAACAGACGTCATAGTCATTGATGTTCATCAAGCTTGAATTGCTTGAACCCCTGCTTCATGAGATATCATTCTTTTCGGCACCCAAACCCTGAGTCTTTCCTTACTATGAGTGAACGATGTACCTGCACTTAAGTAAAGACTACCTGCACTGACATTAAGAGTTTGTTGCATTTATGTGGGTTAGTGATATCAACATTTAGACCATGTGGGGTTTCATAGTCAACCTTGGTTTCGCACTTAGTGAACATCTTTCGAATAGGTATCCATCTAAGACCAACAATCTTAAAAGTTCTACCCGTCGGTATCCACTTAAGGCAAGATCTAGGAGTGTTTGGTTTCTCATGTATAGTGACAGACTTTTTTGGAGAAAACCTTTGTCCTAGGGCAATCGGCCTATCAGGTTTCTGAATACACCTCTTTGTTTCTACGGGCTTGTTGTCGTTTCTAGTCTTAGAGGTTTGAACCTTATCACGAGCATTCACTTCCTTCAGGAATTTTGTAATACAATCATCATGGTTTTCCTTAAAAACACATTTCTGACAAGTTGAGAAAACATAGTGTTTGGAGTCAGAAAAAGATCTAGAATTCTTAGAGTTATCAGCTATGGGAATCGCTTTAATCGATACGCAACTACTCTTAGAAGCAGACAAGTTCCTAGTCTTTTCCTGTGTGTTTTTCTTAGCATCCTCTAGGTTGTGATTCTGAACACTGTTTTTGTGTCTAACATGTTCCTTTGGTGTCACAAATGACACACGCTTTGAACTAATCCTAGAGGGACTAGAGGCACTCATATGATGAGGTTTGGCAACTACATATTTCTTTTCACTAGGTCTAGACTGTGAAGTGACTGGTTTTGACAAAACTTGTTTTGAATCAACTTGGGAGGCAAACCGTGGTTTTGAAGAATTTGGTCGTTCAGATCTAAACGCAGTTGGTTGTCTAACAACTGATTGGTTTCTAAGTGGTGGTTTCCCCAAGATTGATGGTTTTGCAAACTTAGTGTTCACACTATTTCCTATCAATTTTCTCAACTCGTTTTTCAATGCTGCAATTGCAAAACCCTTTTCCTGAAGTTGAGCTTTGAATTCATCATTTTGGGCAATCAAAGAGGTTGTTTGCTCTACCGTCTTAGTTTTCGCTTCTTTGATTGAGTTACACAATTTATTGCAATAATTTTTCAAAGTCTCATTTTCATACAGTAATTCAGCCACTTTATGTTCTAGTTCAGCATTTTTAGTTGCACTAACATCATTGTCAAGTTTAGCCTTAACTTCATCACACATATCACACATCTCAGCAATACGGTTTTTTAGGTTGTTGATCGTTAAGTTTTTGGCTTGTAGTTGAGCTTTCAAATCATTTATCATAAAAAATTCACGGAATTCAAGAAATTCCAGATGTTTACATGGTAGTTTAGTTTGACGACTTTCTTCCTTTTGTTGTATTGAGATTTCAAGATCAATACAATATTTTTCAAGTTGTAAAAATCTGTTTGAAAGTTCATCATAAACTTCTTTTTCAATCATATCATTTGATTTGAATAGCTCAGCCATAAGCGAAGAACTTAACGCTTCATCATGTTCAGCATCCTGATTAATTTCTCCCCCCTTATGACTCATATTTGTTGAATCAGAGGTGATATTGCTATCAGTCTTTTCCAACAGATATGTGTCATAAGTAGGTTTAATTTGATTAGTATGTTGTTGTTCTTTAGAAAGAGCTATATCTTGATCAGACAGATGTACCACAACAGACAGTACTTGGTGATTTTCTGGTTTGAGGGCTGCATCCACACACAGTGTGATATCCGCTCCCGAGCTGTTACTATCATAATGCTTGTCTGATTCTGTCCCATTTCCCATAATTTGAGCCCTTTCATTAATGAACCCTTTAACATTACTCATAAGTTGGAGTAATGTCCTTCTGAACACGTCAACCTTAGTTCCAGTGTAATTAGCAAAACACTTTTTCGCCATTTGACTGTCATCATTATAATCCTCAGTGTATTGCGAATCAATGAACACATGGAGTTGGTTGTTAATCACACCCAAAGCAGCCATGGATCTATCTTCAGAAAAATCTCCTTTATCAAGTTGTTGTTCAAGTTGATCCAAATACAGAATCATCTTGACTGTGAAAGTCTGAACATCTTGACCAAAGAGGGGTGCGAATGCACGTCTGTATCCTCCCAAGTATCCGGGCTGTTCAAAGAGAACCTTGAGATGTAAATGAAGTAATTGAAAACATTCAATGAAACTTTCCTTTGCATTCGGCAACATTAGTGACTGAATCAACTCTCTCTCTTGCGAATTAGAGCACGAAGATTCCACATCAGTAATTTCAGAGTCACACACGTTTATTTGTTGTACATAATTGGAAGTCTTTTGTTTATCATATGTGTCGTACAACCTGAGTACCTCAGATATGAAGGAATCTGAAGTAGTAGACATGATGTAAACGTGCACGGGATTTTACAATTCTATGTTTTAAACCGAGAAATAGAATCTTTCGTGGGATTTTACAAAAATCAAGAATAAACCATGATTTGATTATGGTTACTAGAGTGTGTTATGATTATGATTTGGTTTACTTGGTGATCTGTTGTTTATGGTTGATGCGATTTGTTATGGTGAAATATTGGTCTGAAAACTCAAAACCTAAATAACTTCATTTTGGAGCGATTTCAGGCTTCGAAAGTTGGGTTGAAAACGGAGTTACGTGTTGTTTTGACAGGTCGTGGGCTGAAAACGGAGTTACGGTTCAAAAGTTATAGCCGTTTGAATTTTTGATGTAAAAAGTCAACTTTGGTCAAACCGCAACTGATCAAATCGCAACAAGTCAAGTCACAATTTTTCAAATCGCAACACGTCAAATCGCAATAAGTCAAATCGCAATAAGTCAAATCGCAAGAATCAACTCGCAACGTCAAATCGCAACTGGTCAAATCGCAATCTGTCAAATCGCAACTAGTCAAATCGCAATATGTCAAATCGCAACAAGTCAAATCGCAACAAGTCAAATTGCAACCTTGGTCAAATCGCAACCTTGGTCAAATCGCAGCCTTTTTCAAATCGCAACCTTTGTCAAATCGCAACTTCAAATCACAGACCTCAAATCTCAACTTTGGCAAATTGCAGAGCCAAATCCCAGACCTCAAATTGCAGTTGACCAGTCAAAGCTCACTTTCCAAGAGTTTCCCATTACAACTAAATCTCAACCAAGAAATATCAAATCTCAACCAAGAAATACCAACTCTCAATCAAGAAATAACCTTTTAACCAAGTCACATTCAAGAAAAACAAACAAAAAACAACTCGAATTGATCTAAACACGTATTGAATTAACTAAGAAACAAAAGAAACAGCCTTTGACCAATTCGAATTACTTTTGACCGCAGAATCTTCGAATAATACAATAGTAAACATGCGGCTGACTTTTCATTTGCTTCTTCAAGTAAATCAAATGTGAAGAACAGCAAAAACAACAGCTTGACTTTATGAATAGATCAAATGCAATAGGCCCACTTTTCTTATGATATCAACTTGACTTTTCGAGTAGATCAAATGCAAACAGTAGACTCTAATGATATCAAACCTCTTTATGAATGGGCCCACTTTTCTTGACTACCAAATTCATAATACCATTGAAAATGAAAACAAGAAAATATGTGAATTCGAACCAAAGAAACTGTGAATTCGAACCAAGAAAATGAAAACAAGAAAATAGAAACTGTGAATCCAAGCACACACAATCAAACGAATCTAACCATGGCTCTTGATACCAATTGTAAGAGAAGCATACTTGGATTTGATTGTTAGAAGAATTTCTAGAGAGAGAAAGATGAGAGAGTTGGGAGATGTAGTGAGAGAAAGTGAAGAGAACTAGTATTGAATGATTAAGAATCTCCAACCCTTCCCAAGTGTGGGAAGGGGTATTTATAGTTACAATATTTAGGTGCCCCGAGTGGGCTGTGGAGTGAGCTGACAGTGGGTAAAGACCCGACCCACTCCACGAATACTATACTAACTAAACTAATAATACTAATAATACTAATAATTCTAATAAGCCTACGAGCTACACAAATGCTAAATAGATACTCGGGGTGACCGAGTCTTCACATGAATATTTATATTCCTAACACTTTTCCACATTTAATAGTGGCTCTAGCCGTAGCTAGGAATGGCGTTCCTAAGATTAGGGGCATATACTTGTCTTCTTCGATGTCAACAATTACAAAGTCAACTGGATATACATGATTTGCTACATCAACTAACACATCCTCCGCAATTCCTATAGGGTACACATAAGAATGGTTTGCTAAGGAAAGCCTAAGGTTAGTATTAGCCGGTTTATCACTAGTCAACTTATTGTAATTTGATAGAGGCATTATGTTTACATCGGACCCTTGATCAGCTAATGCGTTCATATATTTTAAATCACCAATGCTACAAGGTATCTCGAAATTCCCATGAACTACAAGTTTCTTAGCCACATTCTTCTTAATAAGATGTTCATATAAAGGTCCTGCTGGTAACGTATCATACACCTCTTTGTCCGTCTCTCCTCTAAAGGTCTTTCTCAATGAGTCATTATATCTATAATTATTTATCAGGTTGTCAATGCTTTTCTTATTAATTTCATGTTTCAAGTAATATTTGATTGGATGCGATTTGGGTTCTTCCATACACATCCCGTTACACTTTAATTCCCCATGGTTCATTTCTTCCTCTTCCTCTAAACATGATTTATTATTTACGACATTTTGACATTCATTATTCTTGGTACCAATCATGTTTTTATCAACTTTATCACCATTCACTTTATTACTTGCTTGACCCTCATCTTTATTTTCACCTTCATAGATGATAGAGATAACATTCACATTCCTGGTGATGGGAGTGTGATCTTGTTTTCTCACTAACACTCTTTCCGGAGCTTTCATCTTAGTGTATTCCTTCAATAAATTCATCATCTCTGCCATCTTTTCTTGCATCTCATCTCGTTTTCTATAAACGGCTTCTTCAAATTTTGCCAGTCTCTCAGAATGTGCCGACATATACTCCCTCATTCGAGCTTCAAAGCTGGGATTAAGTTCGCGAGGAGGCGAGGAAGGGCAAGCATATTTTTGAAAAGAATACGCGTTTTCCCTATGAGGTGATTCAGATAAAGGGATTGGTTTTTGGTTCGAAACAGAATTGACCGTCGCATGATTAGAGTTTAACGGCTTCCTTCACTTTTCAAGTAGGTAATCAACCCTTTTTTCAAGCTCACAAAGTTTTTCTTCGGAAAGGTTGGAGATTTTTTCAGGTGACGAGATTGCATTGACCATTTTGTTCAAATCACGAGGATCATCCCATGATTCATTACTATAAAATGCGAGTTCCTCAATAATGTCCCATGATTCCATGAATCATCCGCATTCTTATCTCGTAGTTTACCACCGGCCGCGTGGTCAATGGCTTGCTTGGTGAGGTAGTTGACATGATCGTAGAAAATCTGGATTTGGAGCCAAAGGTCAATGCCATGATGAGTGACTTTTGGAGTAAGTCCTTGAAATGATTCCACGCTTCATTAAAAGTTTCACCTTGACGTTGTTAGAACATCAAAATGTCATTCCTTAACTTGGTAGTTCTCCCCGGTGGGAAAAATTGAGCGAGGAAACGAGAAGTAAGATCATCCAAAGTTGAGATGGATCCCGTGGGTAAACGCTTAAGCCAATTTCTAGCTTGGCCACGTAGAGAGAATTGGAAGAGACGCAATCGCGTCGTCTCCTGAGTAGCAACATCAAGGTTAATGTAATCAACAATTTTAAGAAAATCCTTCATATGTTGGTTTGGATCTTCGGAACGAAGTCCATGGAATGCACATTCGTTTTGCACCAACTGGATGGTGTCGGATCACAAGGGAGATACATTGGCTCTTTGGGGGAGCTCAATGGTGTTTTGATAGCATTGGTGACTTGGTTTGGAGTACTCACCTAGAGTACGGGCTCGAGGTGGTTCGGGTGGGTCTTGGTTATTTGGTTGTGCACGGTGTGGTTGTGGTTCTTGGTGTTGGTGTGCTTGGTCGAGGGGTTCAAAGATATTATCACCGACCATGATGGCAAGTGATATGATTATGAACAAAAGGAACAAAGAAAAGATATACTACAAGAAAGCTAATAAAAGAAAAATAAAAATCTCACTCGATAAGAATCTAGTAAGTAGACCTAAATGAGATAGAAATCGAAACCTAAACTATTCCCCGGCAGCGGCGCCAAAAACTTGATGGGGGGTTTTGTAAATCTCTAAGAAGTTTTACAATCCTCCTAGGCAATGTACCTAACCGTTGTAGTGTAGTATAGGCAAGACACGGGGGATTGATCGTTCTCTAGGGGAATAGTATATGTGAAGGTCGAAGTGTATGTCGAGATAGATCTAAAGGTGAGGGATGATTATTTTTGTGTTTTTATATTTTTTTAGGAAAGCAATTAAAATATCGGGATTTGAAAGAGTGTGCTTTTAACTACTAATTAATTAAAACAAAACTAAATAAATTTAAATTAAACTAATATGCGGAAAAAGTAAAAGGGGTAACTCTTATGATAGGAAGATGTGTTTACTTAGATTTCTTTACTCCCTAGTTCTCTCTTACCGATTAGTCAAATTGTCACGTCATTGTCTAATTGGTGCGTTGTATTCCTATGTTGTCGTGGGGTGGTGCCAATGTCCCCAACTCTATGTGTGAATAAGTATCCTTTAGAAAACCCTAGATCTACAAGTGACAATTAAGTCATCTCCTTAGGATCTCATACTATCTACAAATCACAACTCATGCAATAAATACAACAAATAAAACTACCAGTGCACTCTAAGGTATAAAGGCGTTAAGTGGGACGTTCAAGCTAGTACATATAAAGTTAAGCTAGTTTTCCTATTCCTAACGCAATACAACCAATTCAACAAGAGACGACAATCAATAATTAACAACTAGGTTTCATTAGATCTAAGCAAACACTAGTTAATTTAGCCTAGCATGTTAAAGTGAAGAGAAGAAAAACATAAAATCAAACAACACATAGACATATTGAATGATTAAGACTGAATTACTTATATTCAACAAAACATGGATAAAAAGGCTGTAAGAAGCCTTACAAAATAGCAGAATTTCGTCTAGGGTTTCACCTCTCCAAAGTGTTGCATCGATAAAGGAAAACATATGAAAAAATATATAGTTTTACATCTGTGACGGCGTTACTTTATAGGTTGTGACGTCGTCAGCCCGCCGTTATTAGGGCTTCGTCTGCTGAAATTCACCATTGTGACGCCGTCGCTAGTGTCTTCTGACGCCGTCATATAGGTCTTGGCGCCGTCAGCCTTTAAGAGTTCTGGGCCGTCTTGTATAAGTTTTACTCTGAATCTTGGTCTTCAAATACAAGTGACACCGTCAGGTTAAAAGGTCATCCAAAAGTTCTGAGTCGTCGCTTGTAAAATTTGCATTAATCTCATCTCCAGTTTGCAAGTGACGGCGTCACGTGTAAAGTGTGACGCCGTCTTGATCCCTTTTCCAGACAGATTCGCGACTTTGTCGTTTTCTTCACTTTCTTGTCGATTTTAGCTCAAAACATGCCGGTTTTCGCCTTTTGCGTCCAAAGTACCTAAAATGCAAAAAGAAACGATTTAGGGCAATATTTCATCAAATACATACGACTTTAGGGCTTAAATGACTCCTTAAAAATGTACCAAATAAATTCTTATCAGATCTGTTCGTGTAAAATACGGATCCACGAAGCGTATAAAGCCAGCTTTTTGTCAACAAGTATTTAACTTAAAGATTTCCAAAAGATTTAGCTTATAGAAGCTTAATTATTTCAAGAAACTTAATTAAATTTGGCCTAAAGTGACTAGATTTCTTTCCCGAAATAAATTAATCACTTTGTCTCTTATGCTTAATTGTTTGTCTTTTGTGATTAAGATAAAACTAGTTGTTTAAGCTTGTTTTAATTAAGAAAATATTTGTTTTAAACTTGTGTAAGTAATTGTTTAATAAATGTGTATGCAATTGGGTTCTTTGATCATTCGACAAGCTTTATAACCTCATTGTGCATACCGTAAGTGATTGTCGTCGGAATGGAAACTTACGACTAATACTTGGTTACTTAAACTTTTATGTCGTATAATTTTATATTTGTCATTATCAAAATTTTTAGAGACCACAAAATATAAATAACATTGCCCTTCAAAAAAATATAAAAATAATATTTTTTACACGATACTTGTATTAAAAATACACGTTTTATATAATTTTACTACTTTCAAATTCAATTAGAATTTGAAGTTTTATATAACATGTTTATTTCTTGGGGGAATTGCATATATATCCCCCTTAAACCTTATAATTAGATATATATAAAGCTTTGCCTCAATGGACCAGATAATTACACCTGGCATTTAATTTGATCCAATGGACCATATGAAATTTCGCCATCCAGCATTTATTGTAAACAAAACACACAACAAAAGTAACTATAACGGAAAATCAAACCCTCATAGCAATCCACGAACAAGCAAAACCCCAATTTTCATCCCCAAATTCCAAACATAATTCGAAAGAACATACATCCATGATCGCCCAAATCATGATGTAAATTAATGAACGCATCACCCAATTTTACCAAAAATAATTTTCCCCAAAACGATTAACCCTAAATCAATTCATCCCCGATATCAATTACCATCCCCAATATCAGCAATAACTATGTCTTTCTATTTTCATAAACCAAAAAACAAATATATATCATACCCGAATAAAAACGATTAAAGACGATGATGAATTAATCTTAAAAAAAAAGGCTGAAGACATAAGCCGAAAAATATCACAAATCAACTAAACGATAAAGGATGTTTGATAGTCTGAATAACCAAATCAATCATACGAATGATATTGGATATTTGATTTGGTAAGGTTATCTTTTTTATTTTTCTTCGTGTTTATCATTATAAAATCAGAGTTTTTTTGGGTTTTTAATTTCAGTAGTTTTGGGGATTTTAGTAACTCTTATGCTTTCTTGAAATTAGGTTTTAGGGGTGAACTGAATTTAAATCTAAAATTAGTTCATAATTTATATTGATTAAACCATGTTTTTAATTCATGTGAAGAAGTAACAAACGTTCCTCATTTATAAAGGATTGAACTTTATCATCAGTTTGTGTAATTTATCTAAAAAAATGTATTTCTTTTTGTTAATGGTAAAAAAAGTATTTTTTTTTTTACTTATTTGAAGATTAATGTCAAGTGGTCATGACAATTTTTAACTTTTAGAGTAACTGATTGTGGTTAGTGATTGGTGTAGACAGGTTTTTCAGATGTGAAGATGTTTTTTAGCTAGGAAATTGTGAATTGGGTTTTAAGGGTTTAGGTTGTTTGATTGTTGTAAGTGTGGATGCCTAACCTGCGTGTCAAATAATCTGCTCTGTTTTTGGTCTCAGTAGCAGTAGTTCACTATGCTGACGTGGATCCTGAGGTAAGCTGCTTTAAAATAAGCAACCCCTTATAATGGTTTTTGCTTATTGTTTTTCTTATGAATAAATACTTAAAAATAAGCACTTTAGGAATTATAAGCAGATATGGGTGTTTGTGTTTGCGAAAAAGATTCTTAAAAAGCAGATAATGGTTTGCCAAACACACACTTTAAACATCTTATTTGCTTATTGCATCTAGATATAAGTAGATAAGCTCATAAGCAGTTTTGATAATCAACCCTGATAAGCAAAATAGTATTTTTGTAAGGTTAAGATTGACGGAGTAATAAGTTTTCTTTGAATTATAGTATATGTTAATGACTGCAAACATCATTTTAGGCGAAGAAGAATATAGATGCGGTTTTAGTTTCGGAAGTAAAAAAAGATGTGCCGAAGGAGGAAAAGTTGCCGACAAGTGCATAATTGGTAACGGTGAGAATAAGGGAATGGTTACATGTCTACGAGTTTCAGGAGACAGGTAATAGGTAATGAACTACTTCACTACCTTTGTTTGAGCTGTCACTTTTTCAAATTTTTACTTGCGAGATTTACGGCACACAGGCTGATTTAGGGTATCTCGGAAATGTCAAAACATACCGGAAGATTGTAGTTTATCTTAGAGACACGTGTAGGTTTCAGCCGTGTTAGTAGTGACAAAGAATTTTGGAATTTGGTCACTTAACAATCATTTTAGGATGTGCTAATTTCTTGCAACCCGCTGCCATTACAGGTGTCATATGGTAAATCTCAGTTCTTTCACTTTTAGCCATATTGTTTGAGTTTCATTAGTTTGGTTAATATGTGTGTTTAATTTTGGTTTGTTATGTTTTTTGTTGCAGGGTCAGAATCCGAGGAAGGGTGCTATTATTAAGAAGCAAATCAATGATGTTGTTGACAGGTTAGCTATATGATTAGTACAATTTTGTATTTGTTACGGTTAGTTGCTTCATATTCTCAAATATATTGGAATATTAGGTCCAATTTTTTTGTGGGAGACCCACATTGATATTTTTCGCGCTCTGTTGCTATAATCGCTAGAACATAGAAAGAATGTTGCTATTTCAAACAATGAAGAAGTATAAAATGTTTTGAAGATGTGTCAATGTGTATTTAGTTATTTAGGTTACGAATGGTTATGAATGATTATGAACTGTTCGCTTATGGGTGTAGGTCACAGGGGAAACGGAACCAAAGGCTCATATTAACCCAGCCATTATTATAGCCTGACAGTGAATTACAAAACCCATGTTCAGGTTTGCTACAGAGTCATCATACTATTTTTTTCAGTTACTCACCGTATTGTGGCATTATAGGTTGTCATTGATTAATTCGTTGTTTATGTAGGCAGTACTTCTCACACGCCCGCATCTTCTGATTTTAACGAACCTGAAACAACATTCTATCCGACACAGCAGCCTGCGACAAGATTTGGTAACGCTTCCTAATTTTCAAATTTACTATTGTTTGTTTTGCGATGTCTCATACATGTTTGCTGAAAAATACTATAACGTTTTTCCTACAGGTCCTCAATTCCCTTCTTAGCCTCAACAGCTAAAGCATTGTGAGACTGTTGATGTTACAAGCATTTTAGTTATATGCGTCATGAGATTGAAACGGCAACCTAAGGCAAGACAAAATGCTGGCGAGAGCTCTGAGCCTAGCGGACAAGATTCTGCAGAGAGTATTGTTGCGGCGATCACGGACCGGGCTGTTGTTGCGGATGAGTGCCCAATTCCTTTTGAGATGCCTCTGTCTATCAATGTTGTTGCGTGTCCACCGGTGAGTAGTGCTGAGGCTGTCGAACGTGTGTCATCTTTGTGTTCTGCTGGTGTTGCACCTCTTGATAGGAGGTGCTCCTCAAACATACCAACCAGATGCCAAACTCCTGGTAACTTATGTATATGCGTTACTACACTGTTGTGTTTTTTTACTATATGTGTTGTGTCTAATTTATGAAACAGTGTTTCCCAATGTAGGTTCCACGTCTGATGTTTCGTGTGCTGAAGTGTGTCGTGAACAACGAACTGACGGTTGCTCCAAGAGGAAGCGTACCAACGGTACTCCGTCGGTGGATATGAGCTCTTCGAAACGATTGTTTCAGGACTTGGACGGCGAAGGAGGAAGTGCTGGTGAGCTGTGTCTGTGGTTGCTTATGCATTTGGTTTTCTTTTGTATATGCCCCCTTTTTAGGTTGCGGCCCGGTTGTGTTGGACTTCGTACGGGCAATGTGTTTAGGGAAACTGGTAACAGGGGGCATCAGCAAAAGATGGCAGACCAGCACGCACAAATGAATACACTAACTCGGACGCGAAAGAGAAGTGTGGCTGACCTGATGTCGGATACATTGGTGCCCACCTTGCCACTAAAAAGGCGAAGGTTTCACGTACCTGCAGGTATGAAGTTGTGCACTATCTACCCTTTGTTGGGATACCTATCTTTATATGTTCATCTACTTGGTTGTATTTCATTCACATTCGAACAGGTTAAATTGCAATACACATAAACCTTATATCTTATGTTTTTGTTTTTTTCAGACATCGGATGTCAGCCAACGATACTTTCTGACCATTCTGGGAGTGGAATTCAGTCTGTGCACCAATGCTCAACTTCACACAATATGCGTGCAACTGATGGTAATATATATATATATATATTATATATATATATATAATATATATATATATATATATATATATATATATATATATATATATATTAATGTATATATACCTGATGTCGTTAATGCCATAGATCAGATCATGTTACTTATAATGCCATACCACTACCTGTTCCTACAACACCTTTGAGTATTGGTGTCGGATCTTCTTCCCCTAATTTGTATACACCTGCTGTAACACATGACGTACGCCCCATATTCAGCACTTCTACAAGTAAGTGTTCTTTGTTTTTTGTTTTTCTTTTTGTGGAAAACTGTATGCTGATACTAATTTAATCATAGTTAGCTTTTATATAGTTGTAATAACCTATGTAAAGTTCAATTATGTTGTTCTTTCCTTGGTATGAAAGCATATGCATTGAGCTAAGCTATGCATGCCAAACCTAGGATTGTAACAATTTCATTCAAAAACAAATAGTGTTAACTTCATAAGCCTCATAGAAAAAAACTGCATTTGTTTTAAAGTTCATGAACCTGTTTTCATATTGTCTACAAAGGAATATGCTTATCATTCAAATTACACATGTCATCAATTATTTATGATTTATGAATTTATCTTTTTCTTAAAAAAAGGCACTTTTTACAAATTACAGGTCTTATAATCGCAGATGCCAAGGACTAAATTTGTTGCAGTAACGCAAGCATACAGATTTTTGTTGTCCTAATTATTATTGTGTTAACTAATTCATATATAATTGTGTCTTGATTTTCTGTTCCTAATTACCATCCCATTCTGATAATAAAAGGCAATATAAAATGCAGATAAGCTGTCAATTCCTATTAGCTATAAGGCTATAAGCAAATGTAAGCACTAATATGTTGTTTCCTAGCCATGATTAAGCAAGAGAAAAGGACTGTGATGGCAGAAATAGTGCCTTAGCTTTAGTCATGTTATGATTTATGAATGGGTTCCTACTTTATTAACTTATGTGCAAGATAAAAAGATGCTTAGCTTTCATATAGTTGTAATACCCTATGTTAAGCTTAACAATCATACAACATTATAGGCAAATCATCTAAGGCTAATCCTAAATCAAGGTTCAAAGACACAACTCCTGTCCACTTTGACATTGGTGAGCTAAAGTTATGTTACTTTTATATTTGTTACATATTAGATTATACCACATGCCGACCAATTATTTAACGGTTGAATTTGTCAAACAGAACACAATGTTAATTATACTCTAGATAGCAGTAGCATGCAAAAAGGCAAATCAGTTGCAGATATACCTATATTCGAGATGTCGGACGAAGATCCTGAGGATGAATATGGATATATGGATCGAATTGAAGGCATATCTAAAGGTATTTATCATCACCAATATTTCTACCCATTAATTATAGATGGGAATTTAGGAGATTTAAAAAAAATTTAATAACAATTTCTTCGATTTTTTAGACTATTTTGACCATGGAGATCAGACAAAACAATGCATCAAATGTGGTGCACTATTGTGGCTTGCCGAAAGTATGGTAGGATCTACTCATTCGTAAAAAAATGAAGGCTTTTCTATTTGTTGCGGTAGAGGAAAAATAAAACTACCGGTTGCTCTGAAACCCCCCCCCCCTTTGTTAATGAAATTGTTGAAAGGTGAACACTCCAAAAGTAAATCATTTATGGAGGACATCCGTCGATATAATTCTATGTTTGCCTTTACTTGGATGGCTGGTAAGCAAGATAAAACGGTTAACAATGGACGCGCCCCTTATTGTTTTCGAATTCAAGGAAAAAACAACCATGTAATTGGAGATTTGTTGCCTAAAGCTGGTGAATCGACTAAGTTTGGACAGCTTTATATTTATGATCCGCCAAATGAGATTGAAAACCGGATTAATGCTGTGAGGTGATTCATGATACTTTTATTTTCCATATATTTTTTATTTCAATATATTTGTGTAATTACTAATTATATTTTCTTTGGGTTATTTTAGTACATCAACAGGTACCTCATTGTCCTCTTCAAAAAAAGACATGGACCGTGAACTCACAAAAGAAATAAAACATATGCTCGATACTAATAACCCTTTGGTTCAGAAGTATAGAATGGCTGGTCATCTAATGTCAAATGTTGAAGATAAGGTTAAGATCAGGCTAATAGGTAGACGTGACAAAGATGGTAGACAACACAACCTTCCAACTGCTAATGAAGTTGCCGCACTTATCATCGGTGATTTTGATGCCATGCATAACGAAAGAGACATAATTGTCCACAAAATTAATGGCAAGTTGAAACCGATTAGCGAGTTGCATGTTTCATACCTTCCTTACAATATCCATTGTTATTCCCTTACGCAGAAGATGGGTATAGGGTAGACATATACCATCAAGGTGTTACTGATCAAACACCAGACAATAAGAAAAAAATATGTCACCATGCGTGAGTGGTTTGCTTACCGTATTCAAGACCGACCAAATGTGTTCTCAACAATCCTAAATGGAAAATGATTGTTTCAGCAGTTTTTGGTTGATGGCTATACAATGGTTGAGGCTGAAAGGTTGTTATTTGTACGTAGAGAGAATAAGGAATTAAGATGTGAATCGTATGAAAAACTAACCAAAGCTGCACAAGCATCCAACTCAGAAAATAAAAAACGTGGCACTAAAGTAATATTACCATCAACCCTCACCGGTAGCCCCCGTTACATGATGCAAAACTATTTGGATGCTATGGCTATGTGCAAATCTTATGGATATCCGGATTTATTTATTACATTTACATGTAATCCAAAGTGGCCCAAAATTACAAGGTATCTAAGAAGAAAGGGTCTAAAATCAGAGGATCGGCCAGACATTACATCACGAGTTTTTAAAATGAAGCTTGATCAATTGATAAAGGACATCAAGGAGAAACGTATTTTTGGCCGTGTAAAAGCAAGTATATTTTATCATTAATTCTTTTACACAAATACTCTATTCTTATTTAAAAATCCGTATATATGTGCTAACATATATCTTTTCTTTTGTATTGCAATCTCCAAACAGAAGTATACACTATAGAGTTTCAGAAGCGAGGGTTGCCTCACTGTCATTTGTGCGTATGGTTAGAAACAGAAGATAAGTTGAGATTTCCCGCCGACATAGACAGGTGTATATCAGCTGAGATACCTGATAAAGATTTAGATCCCGATCTACACCAATTAGTCAAAGAGTTTATGATGCATGGCCCTTGTGGCCCCGAGCATAGAAGTTGCCCCTGCATGGAAAATAACAAATGTTCTAAGAAATTTCCAAAGAAGTTCAATGAGAACACTTTCATTGATGAAAGTGGATATGCCATATACAAACGTAGCGATAATGGCAGAACTGTTAGGAAGCAAGGTGCTAACCTTGATGGTGGTTTTGTCGTTCCATACAACCCTATATTATTGAAAAGGTAATAACACTTACGAGTATATTTTTATGCTTTTTTTTAATTCAATATGTTAAGTTTCAACTTCTTAAATTTATATATATTTTTTTTCACCTATTAGGTACCAAGCACATATCAACGTAGAATGGTGCAACCAATTTGGATCTATCAAATACCTTTTTAAATATATTAACAAGGGTCCTGATAGAGTAACGGCTGCTTTGGAAGATGAAGAAAAAGATGAGATTAACGATTATTACGATTGTCGTTATTTATCATCATGTGAAGCTGCGTGGAGGATTTTCAAGTTTGATATACACCATCGATTCCCTGCTGTTGAGCGCTTACCATTTCACCTCCCGGATCAACAGTCTGTCATGTTTGATCCTACTGAAAGCATAGATTTCCAACTTGACAAGGTTTCAGCTAATACTTCTAAGTTTTTAGCGTGGATGGAATGTAATAAAACTGATGTTGATGCGCGAAAATTGTTGTACGTGGAGTTCCCAAAACACTATGTTTGGAATAAGACTGATAAGATATGGACTAAAAGAAAACAAGGTACAAATAATTCTTTTAACACTCGCATCATTAATTTCGTTTAATACTTTCCATTATTTACAGCCACTTTAACTCTTATGACATATGTATGTTGCTACTGTGAACATAAACTTAATAATTATGCCTAAGTTGAATTCCCTTTTTATGTTTTTGGTATCATTTTGGTTTGTATAACTGTTATATGGGTTACAATGGGCAAACTAACATTTTTTTTATCCTGGCATCTCTACACAAGAAAATGGTTATGAAAGGAGGCATCGTTAAAAGTTTAATGTATATAAGAACACAGAAGTCTATATTAATACATCATAGATAATTTTTTATTTCATCGAATATCATGATTCTGCAAAACAAAAGGTTAATTTATAGTAGTATTTATTCATCGGAATAAAAGATTTACTTTATGAGTATGATTTTAATTAATTTTGATGGGAAATTTTAAAGGAGATTAACAGAATGGTATATTGCTTACTGGATAGGCAGGCGAAGATATTATCTCTGAATTTATATACTTTTATCAAAATATAAATACAAATTAGAAATCTCCTGACTTTATAAGTCATAGAGCACATTGCAGATGACAATGGCAACTCATAATAAGTGACAACAGAAAATTATACTGATTATGAGGAAATGCAGCTCGATGTTAATGAAATGGGTCACACTGAGAAAACTTAATCATCTTATTAATTAGACATACAATTCTGCGACCAGAAGATAAAAGCTTTGGAAAACAACTTATTCAAATCAAATTAAAGTGACCAGTAAATTAGTTAATTCGTAAACTAATATATATCGATATATATACAACTTATTCAGGTCAAAATAATGTGACCAGTAAATTAGTAAATTTACAGGTTTTTAAAGGAGATTAACAGAATGCTATATTGCTTACTGCATAATTGAGTGTTTGTGATACCTAAGTGTTTTGGGACAACTAACTAACATGTTTTTTTACTTATATTTGCAATCAATATCTTCTAACTGTTACACTGTTTGCTGATGCTATATTTTTGTACAAACATGTACTGACCAATTATTTGTTTGCTGTTATTAAATAGGCAAAAGCATTGGCCGCATACATCATGTTCCTCCTTCGTTTGGAGAGCTTTTTTATCTACGTAGGCTACTAAACCATGTTAGAGGAGCTAAAGATTGGGACGACCTTAGGGAGTTTGATGGTGTAATATATCCCACATGCAAAGAGGCTTGCTACGCACGTGGTTTGTTAGACGACGATAAGGAGTACATTGATGGAATTATTGAAGCAAGTCAGTGGGGAATGGGGGATTACTTGAGAAAATTATTCGTAATGTTAATAATATCTGACACTATGTCCAGGCCTGAAATCGTATGGGAGAAGACATGGCATCTTTTAGCGGAAGATGTTGAACACATAGAAAGTATAAAACGAAATCATCCAGGTATGTATTTAAATTAGTATTTAATTGCATAACATATATATATATATATATATGTATATATGATTATTGTCACATGTATGGAAGTGATTGTATTTTCAAGCTTCTTCAACTCTAATTCTATAGCATACAAAACAAACAAATGTGCCTATAAAACATCTATATGAAACATTTTATCATAAATTGATGGTTTAATTGCCAGGATTTTGTGATACTTACATCTACAAAGAAATAAACCATATGTTTTTTAAGAAGCTTCATGGTTAACATATGATTTTGAGTTTAGTTCACAAAGGTTTTTTGTATGTGTTAGAAAGAAGTATTGATGTTTTGCTAGAAGTTTACTATCAATAACTTTAGACTAAATATCATTTGACTTTTATGTTTCAGATCTTCATCTCACCGATACTCAACGGTACAATATATGTTTGACATATATTGAGGATAAGCTACTTAGCAGTTCAAGAAGTCTCAAGGATATAGTGAATATGCCTTATCCCAACACTGAGTTTACAATGGAAGGTTACAATCGTTTGATTTATGACGAACTGGATTATAAAATACCAGAATTGATAATCCAACATGAAGGACTGTATGCAAGCTTGACGAATGAGCAGAAAGGCATATATAAAGCAATTGTTGATGCATGTAACAACAATACGGGAGGTATGTTTTTTGTGTATGGTTATGGTGGTACCGGTAAGACCTTTTTGTACAAGACATTGACTGCGGCTTTAAGGTCAAAAGGCGAGATAGTTTTAAACGTTGCATCAAGTGGAATTGCATCTTTGTTGCTTGATGGTGGACGAACAGCACATTCACGGTTCGCTATCCCAATTAATGTTGTGGAGGATTCTATGTGTTCAATTTCTGCAGATAGTCCCCTTGCAGATTTGATACGTCAAACGAAGTTAATTATATGGGATGAGGCTCCAATGATTAATAGACTTGCGTTTGAAGCTTTTGATAGGACACTAAGCGATATAACTTCAGGTACTTACACGCCTAATTCTGACAAGGTTTTTGGGGGAAAAGTGGTTGTTTTCGGTGGAGACTTTAGGCAAATACTACCAGTTATACCTAATGGCAGTAGGCAAGATGTTGTACATGCTTCGCTAAACATGTCTAGATTATGGAATCATTGTACGGTTTTGAAACTGACACAAAACATGAGGCTACGTGTTGGTTGCAATCCAGCTGATGCAGAAGAAATTAATGAGTTTTCTGAATGGATTCTCAAGATTGGCGAGGGAAAAATAGGTGGAAAGAATGATGGGCATGCCGAGGTTGAATTTCCTGAAGAAATGCTCATACCAGATTCTGATGATCACGTTGGTTCAGTTATAAAGGAAACTTACGACAGTTGGGAGGAAAACCGATTTGATCCACTGTATTTTCAAGATAGAGCTATACTTGCACCAACACATCAAGAGGTTGACAAAATAAATGAACGTATGATGTCTATGCTTCCTGGTAGAGAAAAGGTATGTTATAGTTCCGATACGGTTACAGATGTAGATTTAGATTTTAATTACCATGAGTCGCTCTACACAACAGAGTTCTTGAATTCAATAAAGATGTCAGGAGTTCCTCATCATAAGTTAGTATTGAAAGTTGGTGCTCCGATAATGTGTTTGCGAAACATTGACCAAAGAGGAGGACTATGTAATGGTACAAGGTTACAAATAGTCAGAATGGGAATCAATAACATTGAGGGGAAAATTATATCGGGAGGTCAAGTAGGCACGGTTGTAGCTATACCTCGAATGGTAATTAGTCCATCGGATAAAAAGATGCCATTTCAGCTTAACAGAAGACAATTCCCCATATCTATTTGTTTTGCTATGACAATTAACAAAAGTCAAGGCCAAACTTTATCTAAGGTTGGACTCTTTTTAGAACGTCCTGTTTTTTCACATGGACAACTTTATGTAGCCGTATCGAGGGTAAAGAGTAAGAAGGGTTTGAAAGTTTTATGCTGCGACAATGATGGAAAGTATTGCAATTATACAACAAACGTTGTATATAAAGAAGTCCTTCAACGTATATAAGTTTAGTTATTTTTTTATTACTATTTTGTTATTTGTCAAACAATGAGTGTGTTTTTTTTAAAACACATAATAGATACTTTTGTTTTGCCAATTTAATTTTTATATGGATTATGTTATAATGCTTATTTGATCACATATTACTTCTCCAACATTTTAAAGTTAAGTAAACAAAATTCTTGAAGCTAGCCGCCCATCGGGCGGGCCTTGAAGCTAGTATATATATATATATATATATATATTATATATATATATATATTATATATATATATATATATATATATATATAATAAGATTGATCGTTTCACAAGTACTTCACTATGGCTGCCAATTTATTGTTTGCAGCAATAGATGGGACAAACGTTATGGTTGTATATATTTTTTTGCCAAATTGGAAAACCTTAGCCTATAGTCAACATACTACTCATATGTTACTTTTCTCTGTGTTTCAGAACGTTGATGCACTTTGATGCCAACATAAGCTCCTTCAAAGGGTGGGCAACAGCATGTGCAACAACATTCAGTTCCAGAAGATAGTTCCACACGTTAGCATTGTTGAGCTATTAAAGTTTTACAATTTCATTTTTAGATCACTGTTGGTTGTTCTCAGCCATGATGTAGCGTTTTTTTTTCTTTTCAGAACCACGCATGCCCTTTTACCCATCCGTGTTGACACAGGTGGAACGAACCTGTGCTCGCAATTGCTCGAATGCTGCAACGAAATTCTCAACCCATATATCGATAGCCGTGTCGATTCAGGTTATAAGTCATTATGGTGTAAAGAGGATACTGTTATGGTTTGCTAACGAAAAACATAATAGTTTGTGTTCATAATAGTAAAGAAGTTTGGTATATATGTTAGGCCAATTCATGTAGTATCAAAGTCCTTAAACGAAAAGCAGTGCGAGTGGCTATGTTCATGAATTCAATTGTATCCTGTAACCGATTGATACTATCATATGATCTTTTTTAATTTGTTGATTACCTAATGTTTGCAGAGAACCAGGATCTACTTATGGTTGATATGGGCAGATAAGGGTTTTGTGTCTCAACGGCAAAAAATGAGTTTAGTTATTAAGTTTTATATCACTTATTGTTGATGTAGTTTCTGTTTTAGATCAGTTAAATCCACTCCTAATGATTTGTTTAAAAGCTTAATTATTATGTATAATTAAATTTAATCCCTTTTAAGACAAACCAAAAAACATGTGACCGAAGTAGTGAATTCTTAGACCTATGTAATCTTTTAGTTTTTAGTCACGTCCTTGCAAGTTGTAACCTGATGCATGTGTGCCGGAAGTGATAGTAATGCAGTACACATATTGTAATGGAGGCAACAAAGGACTTAAATATTAGGATTATGTATATATATTTTTTTGTAGATACATAACATTTATCTATAATAAGCTATGCTAGCGCCCCATCGGGGCGGGCCTAAGGCTAGTTACATATATATCCCTCTTAAACCCAAAAAAATGTCATATATATCCAAATAGGTTATTATTCCTAACATTGGCATGTAGGGGCGGATCTATTTGAGGGCCGGGGGGGGGCCAGGGCCCCCCTTGGTTTTTCGCTCCGTAGTGTTAATTTATCCGTATTTCTTCTGAAAAAAATTATATTTACTAAGTCGGCCTCCCCGAATTAGAAGACCCTAATATAATGATAGGACAAAAAAATTTCCGCCCCCCCCTATTAAAAACTTCAAGATCCGCCACTGTTGGCATGTACATTAACTTCATTATTCTTGTTTGAACATCAACATGGGTAATACTGAATAGAATATACTACGTAGTTTATTTCAATTTCACTCATACTTGATTTTATCCTTTGGCTTATCTTTTGTCTACTGATCTTGTTTTTGGTTTTAGTAGTTAATTTGTTACAGATTTAATTTTAGAGTGTTTAATAGTTGGATTGAATGGATATAATTTAAATTAATAATGTTCTTATTAAACCCACCTACATTTTGTGAAAAAACCAACAACGTTATTGAAGGATCAACCTTGTATTAAATTGGGTTGGGAGAATGTATTTGATTAGACAGACATTGAATGGAATTCGTGTGTGGTAATGGTCATTTTGTGGTTGAATGATAACTATCATGTATTTTTTTGTTCTTAATTACATAAAAATAATTATTTGGATATATATGACATTTAAAGAGTTTAAGAAGGATGTATATGTAATTATAGTTTTAGCTTGGATATATATGTAATTATGAGGTTTAAGAGGGATATATATATATATATATATATATTATATATATATATATATATATATATATTATATATATATATATATATATATATATATATATGCAATTCCCCCTTATTTCTTTGATTATTTATCATTCTAATGGTCATTAACTGATATATTAAATTCAGTTTTTATCAAACATTTCATTCATCATAGTTTTATTTTACTTTCTCTTTCTACAATTTGCAGGAAACGTACGTATGAACTGTAAGTGAATGAGCAACTATAGTGTGAAGATGCACAAGGGTTACTTTAGAGGTATGGAGGTTAAAATTAATTTTGAATATTATTTGATTACATTGTAGTTGTTTGTTTGAAAATTTTGTCACTCCTTTGTTAGTATTATAGCCGGCTTAATAAAGTTGGAACATTGAAGTTAGTCTAAGTAAATTCAATAATATTTGGCTGTGATTTACAGCTCTTTGCAGGTTTTATTCCTTTTTTAAACAAAGTCAATGGTTCGAAGAGGCTGCTGTCAAGGAGTATAACCAACCATTTGAGGAGAAGCTTTAAAATTCATTAATTGTGATACTAATAGCATACTTATTAAGAGCTAATTATTTAAAAAGTCATCTAATTTGACAGTTTTTGTCTTTGTGTGTACTGAACATTTTTTTCTCACTGTGTGTACTGAACTTTCAAATTTTGATCATTGTGTGTATTTTGTGACTATTCATCCATGTAAAATGACTATTTTACCCTTCGAATTTAAAAAAAATCAAGAGTAAAATGGTCACAAAATACACACAATGACCAAATTTTGAAAGTTCAGTACACACAATAAGAAGAAAAAAAATTTCAGTGACACAATAAACAAAAGTGAAAAATTAGATGACTTTTTAAGTAATTAGCCCTATTTATGAATTGATCTACCAAAGAGTTGTGAAGTAAGGTTGCACAACTGGATAGTTTTTCCTTTAACATGTATAATTTATAACTGGAAACTTCATGTGAGGATACTTTGTGACCCGAATTGCACCAATTGATATGGTTATTATGTTCTTATAGGAACAAATTATTACTAAGATATGGCTGCTCCAAAAGAGAGGTGATGTGTTTCATTGGGGGAAGAGGCTTTATTGCACGCCATTTAGTTGAGAAGTTCATTCGGTATGAAATATATTCAGTTCGGATTGTTGATTTTAGGAGTGCTCAGATGAAGCTTGAAATCTATGAGGAGAAGGGAAGCATTGGTCAAGCTTTACGAATAAGTACATATCTATGGATCTCCGTGATCAATCTCAAGTGGAAAAAGGTACTTTATAATCTTTCTAAATCATATTTACTCTTGTTTGCTTCAAGTAGATTAAATATCTTGCTCACTTTAGGTTTTACCTGGGCTAAGATGAATACTTAACTTCTTATCATCCTACTTCAATAGAATGCGTCAAATAAAAAATAGCAGCAACTTTTCGCATGTTGCTTTGAAGTTTGTTGAACATTTTTATTAGAGCTTCGAAAAAAAAGATTTTGAGATTAAGTAACACTTATATAGAGTACATTGAGTGCAATTATAGAGGTTTAATGCGGAAGTAATCACTTTAAAAGTATATACATACATTGTTCTGCCCACCCAAGTACCCAACCACTAAGGGAAGCAATCATTTTAAAAGTATATACATACATTGTTCTGCCCACCCAATTACCCAACCACTAAGGGAGCATCATGTGTAACTCCCCCAATTTCGTGAACACAGCGGAATTCAAACTGGGTGTTACTTCATGGCACAACACTTATAACAATAGAAAATGAACTCTAATTGAGTCGTTTAAAAAGATTTATCATTCGAATTATATAAATATCAGAGTTTACAAAAATGAGGTCCCAGTAGTTTCAAGGTTTACAAATTACATTAAATGAGTTTTCGAATGATAATAAAATTATAGCCTTCTTGAAGTATCCGTGCCCCTCCGTGCCATCTTCATTCATTATGGTCATAAGATAAACATGCTAAAAATGTCAACACAAAGGTTGGTGAGTTCATAGAGTTTTTGTAAAATTGTTGAACACAATATTCGTAGTGTGAGCTATATAGTCTCACACTCATAGTTGAAAACAAAACAATTATTATTTCACTAAATTCGCGTCTTAACACAATATCAATTATAGTGTGTTTGGTTACTTACCCGGCTTAACACAAACGTTTTCAAATGCAATGCGTTTGGTTACCCAACCGGCTTAACACAAACGTCTTCAATATAGTACGTTTGGTTACCTAACCGGCTTAATACAAACATCTTCAAATATAGTGCGTTTGGTTACCTAACCAGCTTAACACAAACGTCTTCAAGTATAATGCGTTTGGTTACCTAACCGGCTTAACACAAACGTCTTTAAGTATAGTGAGTTTGGTTACCTAACCGGCTTAACACAAACGTCTCGTTTACAGATAGGTATTTAAACGGTTCATGATATTGGGATTTTACAAGGTGGGTTTTGACATAGCACATAATTCATAGTATCAATAACAATTAATATCACATAGTATAGTTTTCAAGTAATTGTGATCGTTATAAAAATTGTAGCATGTATCTCCCCCAAAAAGTTTATAAAACAATTAAACGAGTAAAAGTGGGGCGATGACTCACCGTGAGTTAATGATGTTAAGTGAGTAATGAAAGTGATGGTCGAGTCGTGAAAACTTCTACGAGTAACCTATAATATGATATTGTGTCTTAGTTTTTGAAATAACGATGTGAAAGCATAAACGAGTCTACATACGCCATTATATTGATCATGATGTTTGTATATTGTAGTTTGTGTACGTCGTTTTTATAGAGATGGTTTATGAAACGTGTTTATATATATTATACTACCGTTTGGGCCATCATAATCCAGATATAATGTAGTAAACGTTCGAGGAGCTAGGATACTTTAATTCGTAAATCCAGCAACTCGTCGATCCGTTTACCCAAATGAAGCCCCTCACATGAAGCTCTCTAGTATTGTAGTGCTTAATATAGAAAATATATGTTTTGCTTGTTTGATTCTATGACAAAAGTGTTTAAATAGTCACATGGTTTGCAAAATAGGTTTGGTAATATTCCGTAAACGAGTTTTTGGTTATAAGTTGCGGAAAAAGGGTAAAACGGTCATTATTCCCGTCATTTGAGAAAACACTATTTAGAGGGTCAAGTGTATGATTTTATATTATGGAAATGACGCTTATAGGTTAGTGGTGAAGTTTGGTAAATTATCAAGTTCGGGAACTAGGTCGTTTGAGAAAAGATTTTTGAAAAACTTTATGTTTCGGGTCTAAACAGGCCGCCTGTCCAGCCCGCCTCGTGCGTTTTCAGGCCAAGATCTCTTGGAGTTAGATGTAAAATATCATTCCAGACAACTTTCATGCTTTGCACTTTTAATGATTCGGACTCTAAAGTGGTTAAAATTGTGTTTTTATATTCTGGACAGCAAGGTTTGTTGACAGCTTTCAGGTTTTCTCATGAAATCATAAACATATTTCTCTTGTGTTTTAAGTTCTTATACAACAGGATTAACATAATAGGCATACATATCATAATAAAAACATGAAATCAAGGTATGATAAGATTGATCATAAGTTTGTCTTACAACTTTTGGCTTTCGAAAAAGGAAAAACAAGGACAAGGACTTAGGATTTAGAGCAATCTCCACACTTGTAGAAGACTTCTACACTTCTTGTGAGACTTGTAAGATTTGTAATGTGACTTTGGTTACTTGAGTGGATTTAAACTCAAGAGAATCACCAAAGATTGAAATTAAATGATGTAGTTTACTTGTAGCTTGATTACTTGTTGTAGAACTTGAAGTAGATAATCAAATGGAAATGATGGTGTGTTTGTTTGAGTTATGTGTCCAAATGGAGAGGCCAAGGGGAGGGTATATATAGCCTCATGAGGAGGTGATATGCATGATGACTCACAAAGCTTAATCGCTAAGTTATGTTTATGTGTAGTGATCTTGGGAAGGATTGAACATAAGACTACCAAGTGTCCTAATGACTCATTAAGGTGTAAGAGGTATTCAAATTGGTTACTTCTACTTAGGGATGAGTTGTAAGTAGACATTTATTAGTAACTCAGGGACTAAGGGTGTGTTAGGATTAGGACATGTGTTATGATGGACAAGTGTGTAGTAAATATATCACCAATACATTATGTCTTGGTGGTTTTCCATTTTATACGCCCAACTAAGGGGGAGGAGGAGGAAAGTGATGAGGTGGAAACAAGAAAACTAAAATGTTTTCTTTGTCTAGTGTTTAAGTGATGAAGCATTGTGAGTATAATTTGATTCCGGGAATTATTGTTAAGTAATTTAAATCACGAAAATTAAAAACCGGATGAGTAAAAAATATAGGATTCATGAAATGTTGAAACTCGTCAATATACTATAGCTTAGTATATTAAATGATAGATATGTTTAATTGGACGTATAACCATTGCTAAATACTAGAATTGTAGTTTAATTTATGAGAATGAAATAAAAAAAATAGGGGAGTGAATAGTTAAAATACGAGGATGAATAGTAACTTGAAAATACGAATTGTTACATCATGCCTTTTTGTTTATATGTAGGTGGTAATATATATTTTAAGATTATTTATGTTCATTGCTTCTCAAGCTTGACTATGAATTTTGTGTGCTTTGCTATATTGCAACTTGTGAAGGGGCTGGAGTAGTTTTTCATATAGCTGAAGCAGATTCATCCATAAATAACTACAAGCTGCACCATTCTATCAATGTGCAAGGTAAAACGAATGATGAACATAGTTCATTAAATATCTAAGGTAGAAGCTCCTAGATGAGTGGTTAAATTTTGACATTTTTAGTAATACATTTTATGTTTCCAGCTTATGCAATTTGAATTTAATTACATGAACTAACAAACCATACTGATTTTTAGGCTAATTGAACCGAGTTTCGGTTTGGTTGTACCCGGCCGTAAAAGTTTTTGGCTTTTTTTTTCCGGTTTAGTTTCACATTTTTAGTAACTGAAAATTTGAGGCACACTTGGATCTATCAAACCAGTTTTTATTTGTGTAGTAATCCTCACAGATTTGGTAGCTGGACTATCTTAGCTGCAAACCCGACCTCGATGGTTCAACATTTAAGAAGTGTTTATGGCAAATATATGCATCTCTTTCATGTTTGTTTATATCTATATATTTTTCGAAGTGGAGAACTATGTTTGCTGTTGGATTTTCCCTTCTGTTTGCAGTACATAATTATATATTAATGCAAACAATAAACTTAATAGTTTTATCAAGAATATTATGTTGCTATGAAAGATAACCTGCTTTGTAATATATATTGGGTCAACAAACACTTATTTATACAAACACAATTGAATGGATTTACATGACATGAGTGAAGTAGCTATTACATGTTGACCTTACTTTGTAATGGGTGTTTGTTTGTTGCTTCTTTTGATTACTAAACTAATCTTATAATGGTGCATTCATTTTATTAAAACAGGAAAATCCACTTTCAGTAATTCCATTAAAAAGTTAAGTCACGCTAATAACGATATTGTTCCAAGGCGTTAGGTCAGACTACCCATTAACGGCATCACTAATGGTATGCAATACCTTACTGTACTTCATAAATGTTGTTTATAATCTCATTAACTTTTCCATATTTTCTCCGCTCCAACAGTGCCAAATATAACTCAACAATCTGATAGGTTGCAAACTAGGATTACTCGAAGAATTGCTAGAACTAGTTAGGATCTATCGAAAGAAAGAATCAAGATCGAAATCGTAGTTCTTGTTGAACAATTATTGAATGATTACAATAAGAGTTTGAATGATTTGAAAGAGAATAGGAAAGAAAGGAAAATGTTACAAGTCTAATAAGCTAATTACAAATGAACTCTAATTATGTATTTATACAGAAAATGGGTAAAATGAGTTTTGGCAGGAAAAGCCGTTTTTTGACTTTTCTTGTTTGGCCTTCCTTAGTTGACTTTCGTTGACTCTTGTTATTACACATAACACAATCACTCAGATCAACAACTACAGTCCCGTCACACCTAAATATCAACAAAATAATACGAATCGTAGGAAGGTATATACTTATCGTATAATACTTTTGTTTAATAATGTAATTTGTAGAAACTAGAAGGGGGTTGAATAGTTTCACCGTTTAAAATCACGTTTTAAGAGGTTTTTAGTTCTTTTAAAATTCTTTTTGCATAACGGTTAGATTCAATAGTTATGTGAGATCTCTAAACACACTAATAATATGTAAAGTAAGTAAAGTAAAGATAAGAGATAAGGAAAGAACACAACCACACGGAAACGCCGAGATTTATAGTGGTTCGGCACGAAGCTCACTCTTCGCCCTACTCCACTCCCCAAGTACCACACTCGAGAGTTCACAATCACTATGTCAACACACTCCCTTATGGCGGAGCAAACCGTACACAAAGCTTACACCAAGTTTAACGACACTAAGCGGAATGTCGGGTCCTAATCCTAGCTAGAACCAATCTACACAAATCCTACGTGACTACACGAACAAGCACTCTTGTCCACTTGGATTTAAACACAATCCAAGTCTTCACACGGACGATCACCCCGTCCAAATCTTCACACGGATGATCACCCCGGCCACTTGAATCTTCACCTGATCCAAGTCTTCACGAACCTTCACTAGGTCCTAGTCTTCACTTCTCAGACTCACACCAAGTCCAAGTCTTCACACACACAGACACAACGACTTACACAAAGTCCTAATCTATATACAACACTTCACGGACTTACACTTTGTCCGTATTTGTCCTAACACACCTAATCACGACTCAGACACTAGCCGGATACACAAATTCACACTAATTACAACTTAGAGAGTTTGGGGGGAAGAAGAGAATCGTAACACTAGTTACGTTTGTGTGTGATGACTCTAAGACTTCATTTCTTGATGGACACGGGCGTTCTTCTCTTGCACTTTGATATAGAGGGTGACGGGATCACTTATAAACACATACCGACATGTTATAGTGATCAAGGAGAGAAGGAAAAAAGAGCAGAAAGTTTTGTGCAAAGAGGGTTGGTTTTTCTGAGAAAACAGTGCAGTATTTATAGGCACCAAGAGGAGCGGGGGACGGTCCTTTAAATGTTGGACGGTCCCATATATATAAGGGACCGTCGCCATGTTTAAAGGACCGTCCGACATACACTCCTATTTTTGTCCTGATGTGGTGAAAGTTTATCTGGTGAAAACTTTATCTGATTTTAGGCAGGAAAACTAGCTATTGGGAGATTTGAAATTCAAATTTATTTTCTTAATAAAACATTTCTTTTTAATTACAAAAATACTTTTGTAGAAATGTTTTGTCACATAAAAATGTGAAGTTTTGTGAAAATAAAATCTTTGATCACTTTACTAATTGTCGGTATTGTGTTTGTTCATACCTGAAGTGATGTTGTAGTCAATACGTTGTCGAAACAATTTTCCTCGGTTAAAAACTTATCAAATGTAGTTTTACGTATCGTGTTTTTATATTTTGTGATTATCAAAACGTATAGAGTTCGAATAATGCAAATAACGTTTTTGACATTATTTGTATTAAAAATCTCCCCCTTTTCAATGATTACAAAATATAAACTCATGTTAGGTAAAATTATATGTTAAAAGTTTTTAATGAGTTTTCGTTTAATTCTCCCCCTTTTTTGTAGAATCAAAAAAGGCTTCGTCGATGTATAGAGAGGAAAGAAATCGAAGGTACTAATGCTCCCCCTTGCTTAGTGCTCCCCCTAGATTAAGGCATCAGGGAATCGAGCTATGGTGTTGTGCTACAAAAACAAGTTAGAGTACGATGCACATACACATATATATATAAGAATAAGGGGGGTTGAGAAGAGAATATAGATAGATAGAAGGAGATAGGAGAAGAAGAAATGATGAAAGAAAGGTGAAATCAGATAGATTAAGCATGAAACAGATAGTGCATAAAAGAGAAATCAGAATTTTAACACTGACTGGGGACGGTCCTTGATATACACCGACTGGGGACGGTCCTTGATATAAGGGACCGCCACCAGTAGGTGTGGTTTAGATGAAATGTTGTGATTTTAGTATTTTCTCATTTTAAGGTTTGTTAATATTACACATTTTAAAGATAACCATAACAAATATCACAACATAATAGCATGGATTTCACTAAACATAAAATATTCGTTCATCAAAGCATTCATGATTTAAAAAGCATACATCACATAGGATTCATACATCACACAAACATACTACAAACTATTTCTAGAAACACAACTAACTTCCTAGAACATGCTTGGCCCAAACGATACTCATTTGATTATTTAACTAAACATGTAGAGATGTTTAGTTATAAGGTGGAGAATAAGATGGTGGAGAATAAGATGGAGAGGAAGGTGGCCTGGTTGCAAGAGGAGTTGGTTGCACATTGGATTGAGAGACAAGATACTCAATGTGACCAAACATGTAGTGAAGTTCTCCTCTTAGGGAAGAAATAAGGTTGAAGTTGTGAAAGCAACAAGCACATCCCATGGTGTGGTTGTTCACAAAGTTGTAGGGAATGGGAAACCCCATGATTTGAGAAGGTGGTGGAGTAGAAAGAGTGTAATCCAAAGGCCCATTTGGTGATAGAGACAAGGAGGTATTTGGTGGAATTGGAGAGTTGGGAGTGGTAAAGGAAGGTGACAAGTTACTTAAAAATGGTGTGTATGCCCCCGAGCTAGAGTGGGTGAGCAAGGGTGATAAATTTTTGATGAATGATGAAAATGAAGATGAGTTAGGTCTTGAAGAAGATGATGAAGTGCCTTTGGTTGAGGGTATTTTGAGAGGTACACTAGGTGCTTGAGGAGATGATGGTGGAGATTTTGGAGAGGGGGTAGTGTGTTCTTGAGTGAGGTCAATGAAGTTTGTTTGTGGTGGTATGATGGTGATTTTAGGCCTTTTGTTTAGGAGGAACAATGAGATTGAAGAAGAACCCATTGTGGAAAATGAAGAAGGTGAAGTGAAGAAGAAAGATGGTGATGAAAAAGAAGAGAAGAAGAGTTTGAATAATCAAGGATGATTATAGTTTAGGCAAAGCATGCATTAGGAGGTTTATAGCACCAATATTTGCTTAACTAAACATTGAAAAGGTGGTAATAAGCATGCAATAGGGTCAAGGATTGCAGGAAGGAAGAAATAGTCCAGAAACCCGTGACCTACGATGGATGGTCCCTTAAATAGGAGACGGTCCTTTAAATGCCAGGGACCGTCACCAGTAGGTGATCAGGTTTCCTCCCAGTTTTTCATTTCTGCAATCCTGTAACTAACATACTATCTATCAGTTTAGATTTCTGCAGAATAACTATATTTCACGCAACGATTAAGAGATTATCATGCTATCTAAGCATTAAATGCCAACAATATCATAATTAAGTCAAGTAATAAGTAACAAAACTAAAGAAACAAGTTCAAATATTCATGAGATAAAACAATCGGGTGGTAAAATTGAAAGGATCACCCGATGCTAACATTTCTATTATTAGCGATAGTTATTATCCGAAATAAAACCAAGTATAAAGTTTAAGACATAATAATAGTACATACTAAACATAACGAATAATCATGATATCAATAATTTTACTTCCTCATTGCCTTCTTCCATAGATTACTCATTCCCTTTGATATTGACCTCATACCACCCCGATGCTCATCCCTCAATTGATGTTGCATGTTCATTATTTGGGTTTGACGAGAGAAAAGAGTAGGAAAGTTTTGTTCTTCGGGAGGAGGATCCTCAAAGATTTGAGGAAAGACAGATGTTAGGGAGTTGGCATAAGTGTTGGGAGATGGAGTACTGACTCGAGAGGTTCCCTCAACATTGTCATCGTCATCGTCACTTTTGGGATTAGATGATGATGCATGAGAGGAAGACCCAAGAAACCTAGACATTCTTGACCCGAAATCTGACCTATGTAACACCCTCAATTTCGCGATACGCAGCGAAATTCAAACTGGGTGTTACTTCATGGTATAACAGTTATAATGATAGAAAATGATCTCTAGTTGAGTCGTTTTAAAAGATTTACCATTCGAAGATCAGAGTTTACAAATGAGGTCCCAGTAGTTGTAAGATTTACAAAATAAGTTTTCGAATGATAATAAAATTTATAGCCCTTTTGATGTATCCGTTCTCATCCGTGCCATCCTCGTTCATTATAGACCTGAGATAAACATGCTAAAAGTGTCAACACAAAGGTTGGTGAGTTCATAGAGTTTGTAAGTAAAACAGTTGATTCCAATAGTTTCAAGTGTGAAATGATAATTGTAATAAATACCAATATTGATGAAATAAGTAGTGTGTTACGTTGTTATACACCCATAGTTTGTTTGTTTGCCCTAACCGGGTCAAAGATTGAGTGAATCCATAGGATTTGTATGCTAATTGTTGAACACAAGTTTGTGATTGCCTATGAATTACAATCATATTTGAAATGGTGATATTGCGGTTGGATATATTGCCCTAAGTCTCATGACACGCAAACGTTAACAGTGTTAGTAACCGGTGATAATGTGGCCCTCATGTGTAGGAGATTGCAATCTTCCTATTTCCTTCAAATATAGTGCATTGCGACTAATCCGACTAGCAACTAAGGCTATCCGTCAGGCATTAGTGGAATAGGCAGTCAACCTCCAATAGATCTATTCACTATATTCGCGTTCACTCGCAAGTGATTAATGGTTCATGATGTGAGGGGCTTTTGGCAATAGTGTAACTTAGGCAATATCAAACGGGTGTTGCAAAAAGAAAATACTTGTGTTCTATTTTGTAGCATGTATCTCCCTAGGAGATAGAAAAACGTATAAAAGTGGGTGTATGAACTCATGGTAATTCGTAAAAGTGTAGAGTACTTGTGTAAGTGTAAACAAGAATTATATTTCAATAAACGAATAGAGTGTGTCATCATTTGAGTACAATGTTTAAGGTAAAAGAGTAAATTTGTAAGTAGAACGAGCATGTATCTCCCCCAAAGAGTTCAAAATAAGTGAAAGAATGGGCTATGACTCACCTTGGAATGTAGTGACGTGAGTAACACAACGGTGCCAAGAAGTACGGCAGAAATAGTGTAAAGAAGTATAGCTCAAAGAATACGGAATCGTCATAACCTAATGAATATAAGCTTGTCTCAAAATATGACAAGCGGAAAGTAATCGATACGCACGAGTTTCAAAAGATAGAGCGTTTTAGCTTTCGTGGAATATTTGTAACAATGTTTGTAACAAGTTTAGTATCTCATTTCGTGTGTTGGTATGAAGTCATAGACTCAGACAAACGCACGCCAAAGCATAAAACATATTGCACAAGTATAGAAGGAAAAATAAACAGGTAAGAATCAGATAAGCAGATAAATAAATGAGATCTGTGGATTAGTTACGTTTAACTAATAAATAGTCATTAGAAGTTACAACTTGTATTTGTTGGTTATTGGGTTAGAAATCCAATAATAATCCGGTGACAGTTCAATGATAATCAAATGAGTGATTGTCCGATATGTTAAGTCCGATATTTATTTATTGAGTCCAATAGTCTAATAGTTCGATAGTCCAATATATATGTCCAAGTTCATCACGTGTCCATTAAGAGTCCAATACATTAATCCTAAACCCTTGTAAGATTATATATATATATATTTAACATGGTACATGAGGTTTGTAATTTGAAAATTTGATAAAACAAGCCCTATGTATGAATTAGAAACCTGGAATTCTGAAACAATCCCAAAGATTGGAAAGTCTGCACAACTCAGTGAGTTATGGACCTGAGGTAATTAGATAGGGTGATAGAGCTATATTTTGTGGTCGTTTCTCCGTGTTGCACACCTCATAACTCATCCCGATGAGTAAATGAGATCCAAAACGGCGAAAGGTGACAAAATCTGCACACCAGATTTCATTCAGAAAAAGCTCATGGTTTTGTTCATTTTTGGAGCTCGGCCCAGTTTAATAAAATGTAGATAAGACATAAACTTAAATGTAGCCGCAAACTGCGCATCAAACGGAGTTGTAGAATTCTAGATATCGCAAAAAAGGCGGGATTGCAGTGAGCTGTTCCAAACAGCTCATGTATGCAGTAAATAGACAAACAAAATGCACCCTATACATGTAGAAAATCAGTAGTAACGCACCCTATTTATGCAGAAATTAAGAAAATAAACACACCCCATGTTTGGGTTGTTTGGCAGCCACTAAACGCCCTCGGTTGGGGCTGTTTTGCAGCAACAAACACCCCTGATGTGCAACAATTAAATAACCAAAACGCACCCTATGTGGGTTGATTTCTACACTAAGAATAATAAATCAAATCCAACGCACCCTATTAGGGCTGTACCACACAAAATGAACACCCCTTTGGGGTGTCTCGATGACTCAAACAGCAGAAATAAACGCACCCTAGTTCAGCTTGCAATCGAGACTAAACTAGTAGAAAAATGAAAATAAGACAAACCAAATCCAAACTAAAACAAAATATTTATTGGATGTGATTTTACCAACCCAAAACCACCCTTGTGGCTCTCGGTGGTGGGTCAAACCGAGACACACCCTTTGGGGTTGTGGTGGTCCGAAACCAACAAAACATTTAAGCTATCAAAACCTCAAATAAGCTATGAGCTTCAATAATCAAAAGAGAAAAATAGAAAAATAGAATCAACAGAACACCCCCCCCCCGGTGTGGCTATGACCCGAACAAATAATAATCCAAACACCAGTTTAACCATATATGACCACCCGAATCTATAAACACCACACGAGTTATTAACCAAACGTTTTTAATCTCTTTTTAATCCACAAAACCATTATAGATTGGTTTGAATAAAAAGATTAACAAAAGATAGATATGGGTTTCGACATACCCATGATTCGATAGGGATGAGGAGAGGTGGAGTTGGTGGTGCGGCTGTGGCCATGGTGGTGGCTTGAAGTGGTGGTGCGGCGGTGATTGGGGTGGCTGTGGTGGCGTCACATGAACAAACACACCCTAACGAAACCCTCGCACTCAACCCTTAAACAAACACACCCTTGGCTCCTTTTGATGATGATGACAGTGGTGTTATCAGGTGGTAATGAGGGTCGGTTGGTGAGGCAGTGTTGGTTTGGCAGAGAAAGAGATGGAGGGAAGTGTGAGAATGATGGGAATAAAGATAAGATATGTTCTGATTGTAGGAGAAAGAAACAGATATATTGATGAAGCGAAAAGTGTACCGCTTTTAGGGGGTCATTTAAGCCCTAAATCGTATTTATTTGATCAGATATTGCCCTAAATCGTTCCTTTTGTCATTTTAGGTACTTTTGAGAAGAAATCTGGAAAAGGAAGCATTTTGGACGTTTTTGGAGCATAAAAGTGAAGAAAACGACAAAGTCTCAAAATTATGCTGGAAAGTACCTTTGACGGCGTCAGAACTTTCCCCAGACGGTGTCATGGCTTGGCAAAAGTGGTGGATATGAAATTTACTCATGATAAGCCAGAGAATTTTGCATGAAAAATCTGACGGCGTCACCCTTTAATGTGATCAAGGTCGTCACGGCTTAAACTAAAGAGGGACGGCGTCAAGCTTATTTCTGACGGCGTCAAGCTATGATAAGCCAGAATGGATTTTGGAGGTCTAAAGAGGGACGGCGTCAGGAAGGCCATCCGGGAACCCTAAAAGCGGCGAGGTGACGGCGTCAGTATCTATAACGTGACGCCGTCAGCCCTTAATCTCTATATATAGTTTTGCAATTTTTTGTCATTAGTGTGGAACTTATTGTGTGTAACTTTGGAGGAGAAACCCTAGACGAATTTCTGCCATTTTTAAGAGTTTTCATACCCTTGGATCTCCCATGTTTAATTGAAGATAAGTGTTCATTTAATCAATCAATATGTCTATGTGTTGTTTGATTATATATTGTTCTTGTCTTTTGATTAACATGCTAGGCTAGATTTATCTTGTGTTTGCTTAGATCTAATGAAACCTAGCTATTGATTATTGGTTATTAGTGTGTTATTAGTTGTTTTGGATGATTGTTCATCGATGTTAGGCTTAAGAAAACTGGCTAACTTCCTATACGGTAACTTGCTTGAACGTCTTAAGAAACATGAACCAATGCGTACTAAGGTTTTTATGGTTGTATTTAATGCATGAGCGAATTCTAGTGATCCCATGTTAGGAGCTTCCTAGCCGGCTCGACATAGGAGTGAAGTAGGAGTTCATAGAGTTGGGGAAGTACGTACGCCACCCCACGAATGATATGTGTCTAAATACACATATATTTAGTATTAATTAAACCCACAAAACGACCAAAAACACACAAATGACTCACAAAATGGTACAAATATCATGAAAATGTGTTTTTATGTGATTCAGGTACAAAAGATTGAAAAACAAGTGAAAAACACACAAAGTTTACACAATTGTCATTTTCAGTCCCTGGAGTTTCATAATTTGGCAAAACTGGTCCCTGAAGGTTTAAAATGAATGAAAAGTTAACTTTAGTCCTTGGATAATCAAACATGTTCAAAATAGTCCCTGGATAAAAGTTTACACAACTTGGCAACTTTTACCCCTCAAGTATCAAAATTGGCAAAATCAGTCCCTGGGTGTTTTAAAATGGAGTTTTATCAAATATCACCCTTGTACTATTCATGAATGACAATTTGGAACTTTTTGATAATTTTTGGGAAAATTACAATTTCACCCCCTCAACTTTGAAAAATGTCATAAAAGGTCCCCCGGGTGTTTAAAATTGTAATAAATGCAAATAAGGTCCTTTGGTTTATCTAACTTGGCAGGTTTAGTCCTTGAATGAAGTTTGGAAAGATGACAATTCAGCCCCTCAACATTCCAGAAATTACATAATTGGTCCTTGTGCTAAGCTAAACCAACCGGACCCTTTTATTATTATTACAACCCAATCCCAAAAATCCAAAACCCAATACCCCTTTTTCCTGGCCCAACAACAAAAAGCCCATTTCACCCTTTGCTAAATATCCAGGGTCAAACATAAGTTTGACCCGTCTCCTTTCCCTCCCACCTTTCTTCTTTACCACTGAGTCACCAAACCAGTGGTGGTTTCAACACCACCTCATCCCCCAGCTGTCTAACAACTCTCCATCACCTCACACAAGTTCCAATAAACAATTAATGCCCCGTAAAACCCTCACAAGCAACCACAGCTGGAAAAACAACTTTTCCCGCCAAAATACCAAACAAAGGCTTGGATCACTTCTGCTTATCCAATGGCCATGATTAAGAGTGGGATTCAATCAGCAACTCAAGTGGAACTCAAAAGGTTATAAAAGAGAAGAGGAGGAAAGAGAAGAAACTACCTTTGGATTAGCCTAGGTCACATAGTGATAATTAGTTTTACTGCTTTCTCTTAATTAAATGTCATTTACTGCTTTCAAGTGTTTGTTAAACACTGACAATGTGTAACAAAACCTTATTTACAGCTTTAATTAGAATAATCTTTAAATTTCATCTTATGTTAAATTCGTACCTTTAAATTCATGTCATTTAATTTCTTGTTGATTATAGTTGTTTAATGGACTCTACTAGTACATGTAAGCTCCTGACAAAGCTTTAAAGCTTGTAGATACATTTAATCAGTTATAGTTTATAAAATTCAAAAACACCAAAAGAAATTCAGAAAACCAATGAAAATACAAAAATCAGAGTTTATAAGGATGAAGCTTGGAGCTGGATTGATTGTGGATTGATTGGGTATTAGAAGCTTGTTGGGAAGCTAATAGGTGTAATCTAAGCCTTGGTTCACTAATCTCTCTTGATTTCCATTTTGTAAGTTTTTCTATCCATTTTTGCCTTTTACTGCTTATGTTAATTATATGCTTTAATTTTCATGTTTTTATGTTTCTTTGCTGTTAGTTAGTGATAATATAACTTAATATTATGTAATCATGTTTTGAATTTGATTGTGGTTTGATTTAGTAACTTGACTGTCAATATGCTAGTTTTTGAGAAACCTAAGTTTGAACATGTGTGACTACTTGTTTTGGCTGAAAAAGGTTTGGTTTGACACACTAAAACCTCTGGACTTGATGGAATTGGTTTATACAGACTTTTGCTTTGAAAATCTCATTTTGATCTCATTAAAGGGTTGTTTGGATCTAATGGTTAAACTGTGGTGATGATTGTTATGGGTGCTGTTCTTGTTTGATTTGGACTCACAATGACCTAAGTGACTCTTTGAAACCTAAATCAATCAGTTATACATGAGAATAATCATTGTGACATTTTATTTTATGTCTATGTAACTGTGAGATAATTAGATCATTCAACTCTGCATATCTGTGTTATTGTTGTTTGTTTTTGTTTACTTTAAGTCTATTAGGACCATATTAGTTTAGTTTGAGCATGCAAACCAGTAGTTTAATGATATAAGTCAAATTAGCTTTTAATTTGTCTTAATTAAGTGTCTGTTTAGATTTTCATGTCCAAACCTTGCATATGTGTTTAAATATTGTTAATCTTTGTTTATTTCATGTTATCATAGTTTAATACAACATATTAACTCAGTAGATTCAGATCAAAGTTCACTTTGGTCAACTTTGATCATAAACTCAAAAAGTCAAGTTTTCTGCATAATTTGCGTATTTTGCCATTTTCAGCCAATTTTCATCGATTTTTTATTTCTTCGTTTTAAGGAGTTAGACCCTGAAATTTGGCAGGCATATAGCTCCCCAGCTTGTGTACGTCTCCATATTTTTAGATTATTTTTTAGATTTTTTTACAGCTGCTTTTCAACAGCTCAAAAAGCTGCATTTTTGCAAAATACCACAGAAAATCAGCAGCCATTTTGGCTTATTTTGAGCTTTTCCAGCTTATTCCATTAGTTTTTCTCAGTTCCTAAAGCTTATTCATAGTCTCCTTAGTCCATATTAGCTTTTTCCTTTTCACCATAGCTTATTTTAAAGCTTCTAGCTTAATATAAAAAATCAAGTTTCTTAAAAACTCATATAAGCCAACTGTTGAGTTTTTTGGCTTAATTCTAGCTTATTTCGTGAGTACTAAAAATACTCCCTTTGTAAAAAGTACTTAGAATTAATTAAAAAGTTAGTTTGTAAAAAGAAAATCGAAAAAAAAAATAAATGCAAAAAAGCGTGGGGTGTGGGATTCGAACTCAAGACCTCTCGCTAGTAACATGCACCCAACACCACACCCCCTTCCCAAATGCTCTGGAGCACCAGTTCTGATTTTGTTTGCAACCCATATGTATTTAACCTTGTTTTGTCAAATAAGCCATCCGAACTAGTTTAGCTTATTGTAGCTTATTCCTATAAGCTGCTACCACCACTATATTTTTCATAGCTCAGTAATGTTATAAAGTATTTATACAAAAAGTTTCGTAATTTTTAGAAAAGTTTTACTATTTTTAGTCAATTAATTAGTTAAATTTAGTAATTAAATCATAATAAAAAATATAAAAGTCAAAAAAATATAAATCTTTTTTCTAAAATTTTCTTTTATCATATAGAACCTGTAAAAAATATAATTGTACCATAGTGTTTATATTTCACAAATTTTACATTTTAACTCGCGCACTTACGTAATTTTTAATTAACCCGCGCGAGGTTTTTAGGTTTCCTTAACTTTTACATAAGTTTGTAAATATAGTTATTTATTTTATTTTCATTTAATTTGCATTTAAGCCGTTAAGGCATGCAAATTCCCTCTTTGGGAATGTTTGTTTTTATTTCGTTTTGTACGTTTGCGTTTAATTTAAGTTAAACGTACGTTTGTATATCTTTCGCGTTTTTAGGTTTCTGATTGTACGTTTTTAAACGATACAGCTGTGACAGAGCTATGACTATTCACATTCCAGTGTTAGTCAATCAGATTCCGGTTTTGTATATTCCATATCATTTCAACACACACATTCGTTATATTACACTTTACACACCTCGTTGGGACATAACGACCCGGGGATGCACTTTTCTGTACTCATGTACTTAACTCCCACGGATTTAAATTGCATTTTTCTCCCTTACGGTTCGACTTTAGTTGACCAATATCCTTGGTTGAAAATAGTTGACTGTTTGGGAGAAATCAAATTTTGGCGCCGTTGCCGGGGAGGTGTGGTGCGTATAATGAATTTGTGTTTTATCTACCCCTTGTATATATATTATATAAAAACAATATAAAATACGAAAATATTTTCCTTGTCGTAACACACAACTTGCCCAGTTTGATTAGTCCCTCAGTTACAACATTTGGTTGTTGGCTGTTTGAAAACAATTTGGTAGACGTTACAAACCCAGATTCCCTTTTAAGGGGCGGATACGCGCAGTTTGTTAACTCCTCTATTGAGAACGTTTGATCGTTCGGTTGTCGGATCCCAGTTGCTGAGCTCTGTCAAGCCCAGATTCCCTTTCGAGGGGCGGTTGTTAGGATTTCCCTACTTTCATTTCCTTTGTATATATAAATCTTAAAAATACAAAAACATTATAAAATCAAAAAAACCCAAAAATATTCTCCTTCCCTTAATATTCATAATTCTGTGAGTGGACCCCACTCCGATTTCTTACCCCAATCATTTCCCCATGAACTATTTAATTCAGGGTCGAGTCAAGCTAGTGACTCGGTTATCAAAAACAGTAGCTTCCTCATGAACAATTTAATTCGAGGTCGAGTCAAGCTAGCGACTCGGTAATCAAAAACAGTAGCCATAACATGGGTTTTCACCCATGTTTCACTTTTCTTACCCCTTTCTACCACCTAAGTGTGGGGGTGTGCCCCACATTTTGTATATAGATCTGAAAACCAAATGAAAATTGTATATACCAAAAAACAAAATAACTGTTGTGTTTACCCCACTTGGCTTAGAAATGTTATCTTTTTACGTTCAAGGATTCGGCATAATAGCCGGGACTTTGAATATTGAGGACAATATTCAGTTCAAGTGTGGGGGGGGGGGGAAATTCTGGCAAATTTCATCAAAAATATTCCATTTTAGTCCCTTTTTCCCCCAAAATGGCCAAATTTAAAAAAAAAAAAAAAAATTAGTGGAAGTACTATGTACTAAACACAACAAATGGTAATCAGTCCACCATGTCTAACCCACATAAGGATTGGCTAATCCAGGAGCAAACGGCTCTTGGTAAAGATATCTCAAATCCGTTTATGGCTTGCAATTTGCCAAAAATTGTATGGTATTCGACTCACCATATCCTAAAAAGTGAAGAGTTGACTAGCCCGCAAGATTATGGCTTGTGGTAAAGGCAGTGGAAAAACCATAATTGGTAATCAGCTCACCAAAGATAATATTAATAATTTATCTAAGAGTTGGCTAGTCCAGAAGCAAACGGCTTTTGGTAAAGACAAATCAAATCCGTTTACAGCTTATGGTTTGCTCAAAATCATTTGGTTATCATTGTACCAAAGTTCTTACTTGAACTGAAACATTTGGCTACTCCAGAAGTGATGGCTTTTGGTTAAGAGATAAAATCCATTAAATTTTCATAAAAGATTGCTAGGGACTAGCAATAGTTTAGTGTGGGGGATTTGATATGTGTCTAAATACACATATATTTAGTATTAATTAAACCCACAAAACGACCAAAAACACACAAATGACTCACAAAATGGTACAAATATCATGAAAATGTGTTTTTATGTGATTCAGGTACAAAAGATTGAAAAACAAGTGAAAAACACACAAAGTTTACACAATTGTCATTTTCAGTCCCTGGAGTTTCATAATTTGGCAAAACTAGTCCCTGAAGGTTTAAAATGAATGAAAAGTTAACTTTAGTCCTTGGATAATCAAACATGTTCAAAATAGTCCCTGGATAAAAGTTTACACAACTTGGCAACTTTTACCCCTCAAGTATCAAAATTGGCAAAATCAGTCCCTGGGTGTTTTAAAATGGAGTTTTATCAAATATCACCCTTGTACTATTCATGAATGACAATTTGGAACTTTTTGATAATTTTTGGGAAAATTACAATTTCACCCCCTCAACTTTGAAAAATGTCATAAAAGGTCCCCCGGGTGTTTAAAATTGTAATAAATGCAAATAAGGTCCTTTGGTTTATCTAACTTGGCAGGTTTAGTCCTTGAATGAAGTTTGGAAAGATGACAATTCAGCCCCTCAACATTCCAGAAATTACATAATTGGTCCTTGTGCTAAGCTAAACCAACCGGACCCTTTTATTATTATTACAACCCAATCCCAAAAATCCAAAACCCAATACCCCTTTTTCCTGGCCCAACAACAAAAAGCCCATTTCACCCTTTGCTAAATATCCAGGGTCAAACATAAGTTTGACCCGTCTCCTTTCCCTCCCACCTTTCTTCTTTACCACTGAGTCACCAAACCAGTGGTGGTTTCAACACCACCTCATCCCCCAGCTGTCTAACAACTCTACATCACCTCACACAAGTTCCAATAAACAATTAATGCCCCGTAAAACCCTCACAAGCAACCACAGCTGGAAAAACAACTTTTCCCGCCAAAATACCAAACAAAGGCTTGGATCACTTCTGCTTATCCAATGGCCATGATTAAGAGTGGGATTCAATCAGCAACTCAAGTGGAACTCAAAAGGTTATAAAAGAGAAGAGGAGGAAAGAGAAGAAACTACCTTTGGATTAGCCTAGGTCACATAGTGATAATTAATTTTACTGCTTTCTTTTAATTAAATGTCATTTACTGCTTTCAAGTGTTTGTTAAACACTGACAATGTGTAACAAAACCTTATTTACAGCTTTAATTAGAATAATCTTTAAATTTCATCTTATGTTAAATTCGTACCTTTAAATTCATGTCATTTAATTTCTTGTTGATTATAGTTGTTTAATGGACTCTACTAGTACATGTAAGCTCCTGACAAAGCTTTAAAGCTTGTAGATACATTTAATCAGTTATAGTTTATAAAATTCAAAAACACCAAAAGAAATTCAGAAAACCAATGAAAATACAAAAATCAGAGTTTATAAGGATGAAGCTTGGAGCTGGATTGATTGTGGATTGATTGGGTATTAGAAGCTTGTTGGGAAGCTAATAGGTGTAATCTAAGCCTTGGTTCACTAATCTCTCTTGATTTCCATTTTGTAAGCTTTTCTATCCATTTTTGCCTTTTACTGCTTATGTTAATTATATGCTTTAATTTTCATGTTTTTATGTTTCTTTGCTGTTAGTTAGTGATAATATAACTTAATATTATGTAATCATGTTTTGAATTTGATTGTGGTTTGATTTAGTAACTTGACTGTCAATATGCTAGTTTTTGAGAAACCTAAGTTTGAACATGTGTGACTACTTGTTTTGGCTGAAAAAGGTTTGGTTTGACACACTAAAACCTCTGGACTTGATGGAATTGGTTTATACAGACTTTTGCTTTGAAAATCTCATTTTGATCTCATTAAAGGGTTGTTTGGATCTAATGGTTAAACTGTGGTGATGATTGTTATGGGTGCTGTTCTTGTTTGATTTGGACTCACAATGACCTAAGTGACTCTTTGAAACCTAAATCAATCAGTTATACATGAGAATAATCATTGTGACATTTGATTTTATGTCTATGTAACTGTGAGATAATTAGATCATTCAACTCTGCATATCTGTGTTATTGTTGTTTGTTTTTGTTTACTTTAAGTCTATTAGGACCATATTAGTTTAGTTTGAGCATGCAAACCAGTAGTTTAATGATATAAGTCAAATTAGCTTTTAATTTGTCTTAATTAAGTGTCTGTTTAGATTTTCATGTCCAAACCTTGCATATGTGTTTAAATATTGTTAATCTTTGTTTATTTCATGTTATCATAGTTTAATACAACATATTAACTCAGTAGATTCAGATCAAAGTTCACTTTGGTCAACTTTGATCATAAACTCAAAAGTCAAGTTTTCTGCATAATTTGCGTATTTTGCCATTTTCAGCCAATTTTCATCGATTTTTCATTTCTTCGTTTTAAGGAGTTAGACCCTGAAATTTGGCAGGCATATAGCTCCCCAGCTTGTGTACGTCTCCATATTTTTAGATTATTTTTTAGATTTTTTTACAGCTGCTTTTCAACAGCTCAAAAAGCTGCGTTTTTGCAAAATACCACAGAAAATCAGCAGCCATTTTGGCTTATTTTGAGCTTTTCCAGCTTATTCCATTAGTTTTTCTCAGTTCCTAAAGCTTATTCATAGTTCTCCTTAGTCCATATTAGCTTTTTCCTTTTCACCATAGCTTATTTTAAAGCTTCTAGCTTAATATAAAAAATCAAGTTTCTTAAAAACTCATATAAGCCAACTGTTGAGTTTTTTGGCTTAATTCTAGCTTATTTCGTGAGTACTAAAAATACTCCCTTTGTAAAAAGTACTTAGAATTAATTAAAAAGTTAGTTTGTAAAAAGAAAATCGAAAAAAAAAAAATGCAAAAAAGCGTGGGGTGTGGGATTCGAACTCAAGACCTCTCGCTAGTAACATGCACCCAACACCACACCCCCTTCCCAAATGCTCTGGAGCACCAGTTCTGATTTTGTTTGCAACCCATATGTATTTAACCTTGTTTTGTCAAATAAGCCATCCGAACTAGTTTAGCTTATTGTAGCTTATTCCAATAAGCTGCTACCACCACTATATTTTTCATAGCTCAGTAATGTTATAAAGTATTTATACAAAAAGTTTCGTAATTTTTAGAAAAGTTTTACTATTTTTAGTCAATTAATTAGTTAAATTTAGTAATTAAATCATAATAAAAAATATAAAAGTCAAAAAAATATAAATCTTTTTTCTAAAATTTTCTTTTATCATATAGAACCTGTAAAAAATATAATTGTACCATAGTGTTTATATTTCACAAATTTTACATTTTAACTCGCGCACTTACGTAATTTTTAATTAACTCGCGCGAGGTTTTTAGGTTTCCTTAACTTTTACATAAGTTTGTAAATATAGTTATTTATTTTATTTTCATTTAATTTGCATTTAAGCCGTTAAGGCATGCAAATTCCCTCTTTGGGAATGTTTGTTTTTATTTCGTTTTGTACGTTTGCGTTTAATTTAAGTTAAACGTACGTTTGTATATCTTTCGCGTTTTTAGGTTTCTGATTGTACGTTTTTAAACGATACAGCTGTGACAGAGCTATGACTATTCACATTCCAGTGTTAGTCAATCAGATTCCGGTTTTGTATATTCCATATCATTTCAACACACACATTCGTTGTATTACACTTTACACACCTCGTTGGGACATAACGACCCGGGGATGCACTTTTCTGTACTCATGTACCTAACTCCCACGGATTTAAATTGCATTTTTCTCCCTTACGGTTCGACTTTAGTTGACCAATATCCTTGGTTGAAAATAGTTGACTGTTTGGGAGAAATCAAATTTTGAATATGTGTCTAAATACACATATATTTAGTATTAATTAAACCCACAAAACGACCAAAAACACACAAATGACTCACAAAATGGTACAAATATCATGAAAATGTGTTTTTATGTGATTCAGGTACAAAAGATTGAAAAACAAGTGAAAAACACACAAAGTTTACACAATTGTCATTTTCAGTCCCTGGAGTTTCATAATTTGGCAAAACTAGTCCCTGAAGGTTTAAAATGAATGAAAAGTTAACTTTAGTCCTTGGATAATCAAACATGTTCAAAATAGTCCCTGGATAAAAGTTTACACAACTTGGCAACTTTTACCCCTCAAGTATCAAAATTGGCAAAATCAGTCCCTGGGTGTTTTAAAATGGAGTTTTATCAAATATCACCCTTGTACTATTCATGAATGACAATTTGGAACTTTTTGATAATTTTTGGGAAAATTACAATTTCACCCCCTCAACTTTGAAAAATGTCATAAAAGGTCCCCCGGGTGTTTAAAATTGTAATAAATGCAAATAAGGTCCTTTGGTTTATCTAACTTGGCAGGTTTAGTCCTTGAATGAAGTTTGGAAAGATGACAATTCAGCCCCTCAACATTCCAGAAATTACATAATTGGTCCTTGTGCTAAGCTAAACCAACCGGACCCTTTTATTATTATTACAACCCAATCCCAAAAATCCAAAACCCAATACCCCTTTTTCCTGGCCCAACAACAAAAAGCCCATTTCACCCTTTGCTAAATATCCAGGGTCAAACATAAGTTTGACCCGTCTCCTTTCCCTCCCACCTTTCTTCTTTACCACTGAGTCACCAAACCAGTGGTGGTTTCAACACCACCTCATCCCCCAGCTGTCTAACAACTCTCCATCACCTCACACAAGTTCCAATAAACAATTAATGCCCCGTAAAACCCTCACAAGCAACCACAGCTGGAAAAACAACTTTTCCCGCCAAAATACCAAACAAAGGCTTGGATCACTTCTGCTTATCCAATGGCCATGATTAAGAGTGGGATTCAATCAGCAACTCAAGTGGAACTCAAAAGGTTATAAAAGAGAAGAGGAGGAAAGAGAAGAAACTACCTTTGGATTAGCCTAGGTCACATAGTGATAATTAGTTTTACTGCTTTCTCTTAATTAAATGTCATTTACTGCTTTCAAGTGTTTGTTAAACACTGACAATGTGTAACAAAACCTTATTTACAGCTTTAATTAGAATAATCTTTAAATTTCATCTTATGTTAAATTCGTACCTTTAAATTCATGTCATTTAATTTCTTGTTGATTATAGTTGTTTAATGGACTCTACTAGTACATGTAAGCTCCTGACAAAGCTTTAAAGCTTGTAGATACATTTAATCAGTTATAGTTTATAAAATTCAAAAACACCAAAAGAAATTCAGAAAACCAATGAAAATACAAAAATCAGAGTTTATAAGGATGAAGCTTGGAGCTGGATTGATTGTGGATTGATTGGGTATTAGAAGCTTGTTGGGAAGCTAATAGGTGTAATCTAAGCCTTGGTTCACTAATCTCTCTTGATTTCCATTTTGTAAGTTTTTCTATCCATTTTTGCCTTTTACTGCTTATGTTAATTATATGCTTTAATTTTCATGTTTTTATGTTTCTTTGCTGTTAGTTAGTGATAATATAACTTAATATTATGTAATCATGTTTTGAATTTGATTGTGGTTTGATTTAGTAACTTGACTGTCAATATGCTAGTTTTTGAGAAACCTAAGTTTGAACATGTGTGACTACTTGTTTTGGCTGAAAAAGGTTTGGTTTGACACACTAAAACCTCTGGACTTGATGGAATTGGTTTATACAGACTTTTGCTTTGAAAATCTCATTTTGATCTCATTAAAGGGTTGTTTGGATCTAATGGTTAAACTGTGGTGATGATTGTTATGGGTGCTGTTCTTGTTTGATTTGGACTCACAATGACCTAAGTGACTCTTTGAAACCTAAATCAATCAGTTATACATGAGAATAATCATTGTGACATTTTATTTTATGTCTATGTAACTGTGAGATAATTAGATCATTCAACTCTGCATATCTGTGTTATTGTTGTTTGTTTTTGTTTACTTTAAGTCTATTAGGACCATATTAGTTTAGTTTGAGCATGCAAACCAGTAGTTTAATGATATAAGTCAAATTAGCTTTTAATTTGTCTTAATTAAGTGTCTGTTTAGATTTTCATGTCCAAACCTTGCATATGTGTTTAAATATTGTTAATCTTTGTTTATTTCATGTTATCATAGTTTAATACAACATATTAACTCAGTAGATTCAGATCAAAGTTCACTTTGGTCAACTTTGATCATAAACTCAAAAAGTCAAGTTTTCTGCATAATTTGCGTATTTTGCCATTTTCAGCCAATTTTCATCGATTTTTCATTTCTTCGTTTTAAGGAGTTAGACCCTGAAATTTGGCAGGCATATAGCTCCCCAGCTTGTGTACGTCTCCATATTTTTAGATTATTTTTTAGATTTTTTTACAGCTGCTTTTCAACAGCTCAAAAAGCTGCGTTTTTGCAAAATACCACAGAAAATCAGCAGCCATTTTGGCTTTTTTTGAGCTTTTCCAGCTTATTCCATTAGTTTTTCTCAGTTCCTAAAGCTTATTCATAGTCTCCTTAGTCCATATTAGCTTTTTCCTTTTCACCATAGCTTATTTTAAAGCTTCTAGCTTAATATAAAAAATCAAGTTTCTTAAAAACTCATATAAGCCAACTGTTGAGTTTTTTGGCTTAATTCTAGCTTATTTCGTGAGTACTAAAAATACTCCCTTTGTAAAAAGTACTTAGAATTAATTAAAAAGTTAGTTTGTAAAAAGAAAATCGAAAAAAAAAAATGCAAAAAAGCATGGGGTGTGGGATTCGAACTCAAGACCTCTCGCTAGTAACATGCACCCAACACCACACCCCCTTCCCAAATGCTCTGGAGCACCAGTTCTGATTTTGTTTGCAACCCATATGTATTTAACCTTGTTTTGTCAAATAAGCCATCCGAACTAGTTTAGCTTATTGTAGCTTATTCCAATAAGCTGCTACCACCACTATATTTTTCATAGCTCAGTAATGTTATAAAGTATTTATAGAAAAAGTTTCGTAATTTTTAGAAAAGTTTTACTATTTTTAGTCAATTAATTAGTTAAATTTAGTAATTAAATCATAATAAAAAATATAAAAGTCAAAAAAATATAAATCTTTTTTCTAAAATTTTCTTTTATCATATAGAACCTGTAAAAAATATAATTGTACCATAGTGTTTATATTTCACAAATTTTACATTTTAACTCGCGCACGTACGTAATTTTTAATTAACCCGCGCGAGGTTTTTAGGTTTTCTTAACTTTTACATAAGTTTGTAAATATAGTTATTTATTTTATTTTCATTTAATTTGCATTTAAGCCGTTAAGGCATGCAAATTCCCTCTTTGGGAATGTTTGTTTTTATTTCGTTTTGTACGTTTGCGTTTAATTTAAGTTAAACGTACGTTTGTATATCTTTCGCGTTTTTAGGTTTCTGATTGTACGTTTTTAAACGATACAGCTGTGACAGAGCTATGACTATTCACATTCCAGTGTTAGTCAATCAGATTCCGGTTTTGTATATTTCATATCATTTCAACACACACATTCGTTGTATTACACTTTACACACCTCGTTGGGACATAACGACCCGGGGATGCACTTTTCTGTACTCATGTACTTAACTCCCACGGATTTAAATTACATTTTTCTCCCTTACGGTTCGACTTTAGTTGACCAATATCCTTGGTTGAAAATAGTTGACTGTTTGGGAGAAATCAGTACGCCACCCCATGATTGGTATTAAGGAATACACCCGTCATCCACGCAATTAATACACACTAATCAACCGGTAAAAGATAGTTAGGGAGAAAGGAAATCTAAGTAAACACATTTCTCTCTATATAAGTTTCACCACATTTTCATTTTCTGTTATTTTATTTTATTTGCATTCGTAGTAATTTGGGTTAGTTGACTAGCAACTAATTCCGCCCACTCTTTCAAACCCGAGATTTTACTTGCTTTCATAAAATTATAAAAACATAAAAAAGAATCTTCTCTCACCCTTAGACCTATTAGAGTAGTTTTTCATACCTAACGAACACTATTCTCTGTGGAGAACGATCAATCCCCCGTACTTACCACTACACTATACTACATCGGTCAGGTACACTGCCTGGTGGGGTTGTAAGCCTCTTGAGATCCCTCGAGAGGTAAAACCTGTTGTAAGGTCGCAAAACCACGCATCATATATGTATACTGAATGTGTGGTGGTGAGATAAGATTTTGGATAATAAAGAGGATAAGGAGATAAGGATTTTTATCCTATAGAGTATTGTGTATGCTCCGTCTCCCGTTGAGTTAAAATATAAACACGGTAATTTGGTTGGGTAATTGCAAGAAATGTATTTTTGGAGTCGTTTTTATAGAAATATTATATAAACGAAACTATTGAGGTCTAATAATGACTATCGAATGTAAACCATTTTTATAGCGGTGTTGGTATGCAAGAAAAATAATATATTTTCTTGTTAAATAAACAAAGGTGAACGTAACTTTCAGATAGTAATAATTCGAATCAGAGCGGGTTATTTAACTTGGGAAGTTACCGGTTAACTACCGATTACCGTATTTGCTTTTACATTAAGATAAAAGTCAAATAGTTAAGAAGTAAAAGTCAAAGTCAACCTTTTAAATAAAATCAAAGGGTAAAGTAGTCATTTTGATATGTAAAAATTTACGGGTTGCTACAATATCCACCCCTCAATTGGAACTTCGTCCCGAAGTTCAGCGGGTGTCATCTGTGGACAGTGTGTTCTAACGAACTTTTGGACAATAGAAATGCGACTTTACTTAAGTCGTTTGACCTTACGGTCTATGATCTTGATAGGTTCTTTGATAAAGTTCGGACATTCGTCAATCTGGATCTCTTCCAGAGGAATAGTGACCAATCCTAGTCAGGATCTTGTATAGTCCGATGTTGAGATGTCTGGGAAAGAGTGTAGGTATTTGTGGTGAATTTTTGATCTCACACTCCTAGGTGAAATCAGGAATTCTTTTAATGTTTTGATGGGTAAGCAAAAGTGCTATGATTAATATTAGGACTCAACTGAAAGGCCTAATATTGCAGGGCCAATTGGAGGACCAGATATTGCAAGGCTAGTTGAAAACGCTGGAGAACCAAATATTGTGGCACCTCCTCGAGTGATTGTTATGCCTGGTGTTAGAGGTTATTTTCACAAGGATTTCATGAGTTGCAAATGCAGTAATTTCAAAAGCCTAGAGAGAGTAGTTGATTTGACTCGTTGGTTTGAGAGAATAGAGTTAGCATTTCCAAATCAGCAACTGTGCTGAAGACTACAAGGTCAAATATGCCACAAGCATACTTCTGGACGATGCTCTATTATGGTGGAATGTTGTTGCACAATCCATTGGTATTGAGAATGCTTACAAGATTGCTTGGACTAAGTTGAAGAAATTATCGATCAAGAAATGTTGTCCTCGGAATGAGGTGTAAGAAATTGAGGTGAAGTTTTCTTGTTGTCAGTAGTGTTGATATCCCAACTTATATTTGTGGTTTTAAGGGTTGGCAGTAATGTGCCCAAAGATGTTCTCAACTAATGAGAAGTTATGAGAAAAGTTTATCTGAGAACTTCCATTCAGCATTCAAGAGAACGTAACTTCGTTTCATCACTCACACTAGATGAATCAATTTTGAATGTCTCGCCACCTAGTGGATCATGTTGTACGAGCTCGGTCTGCTCGAGAATTCAATAACGGCAAAAATAACAACAGTAACAATAATGACAAACGGTGTGGGGATGTGGAGAGAGAACATTTCGAGAACCAATGTCTCTAAAATAAAGGTCAACAAATGGAATGAATTCTTGGGAGAGCTTATGTGTAGGTGTCCGTGCACCTAAGTAAAGTAGGCATCTTACGTACTCAAGTAAGTGGGTGGAATATCGTACTCAATCTGTTAGTTCGAGATTGAACAAAGTCAAGAGTGTAATAAGTTTGTTAACTCAAGAAATAAGCCCACTTATTTATAATTCATTATTTACATAGAGAAGCGTCCCAAACAATGTAAATAAAGAAATATAAACTTATGGTTCGGCGATTCACAATTTCTTTATTTAAATAAAAAGGCGTCCCAATCCATTCAAATAAAGACTTTGTAAATCATCCTACTTAAGAATTTCTGACAAAACACTCATACGTGTGGAAAGGAAAAATAGTCCACACTGGGCTAGGATCATTGTTAGACCCGTATCCCGGTTACGAGTAGGCCCCACCCTAGATGAAATATGTTAAGGTTGGATGTAATTGGTTGGTCAACAAAGTTACGTGGAAGTCAAACCCGATGGTCAAATTAATAGTTAAAGTATGACTAATGTAGTAATATAGAATGTGATGTATAAACTAGAAGGACCTAAGTTGCCAAGTGATTAATTATGTGTTATAAGTTAGTTGTGGTTAAAATAGAAGGAATGAAACTTGAGGGACTAATTATGTCAAAGGGCCAAAGTCCACACCTAACTAGTTATATCTAGTTATTTCTAGATGAGTCTTCAATTATTGAGGGTATGAAGACCGGATTTTAGAGGAAGAAATAGAGAGGGAAAAGCTAGATGGTGGATTGGGAAGAAGATGAAGAAGATGAAGATTTGATGCTTGTAGCCTTCATTAGTAATGATTCTTCAAGTAAGTATGTATGTTCTTAATGTTAATGAAGTGATAGATTATGAGTTAAGTGGGATTTCACCATATGATCAAGATATGATCATATGATGATGTAGGAAGGTAGATGAGTATGTTTGATGGGTTATGTTAACCCTTGTTTATGTTATTGATTGTTATGTTGTTAGGTTTTGGTTAATTGTAGAAGATGATGATTATGATGATGATGATGGTTAGAAGATGTTGTTGGTGGGATTTATGTTAGTAGCCTAGCTTGGATTGAAGGTAAGTAACTCTCCCTAAAACATGTGTTATGTATGTATTTATCATGTATGTATTGTGGTGGTGTAAGAGCATAGGAGTTGGGTTAGTATGGTTGTAAGCTAAGGATGGATGGCTAGTGACCTTGGATAAGAGTATGTTAGTTATTGGCTTTGGACTAGTTAAGGTATGTTGTGATTATGGTTATGATGAATGGATGTGATTACATTATGAAGTCAGATATGATATGAGTGGTATGTGGTAGTTTAGAGGTTTTTATGTGATTATGATGCTTATGTGAAAGTATGTGTATGATATATGTTTTATGATGGGTTACTTACTAAGCGTAAGCTTATTCTTTAGTTGTCAATGTTTTTGTAGGCTTAAGTGCGGCGGAATGGAAGGCTTGGAGTGTAGCATAAGAGTTTGGAATGGATTTGGAAGATAACAAGCATTAGGAGCTAGGTAGAATACCGAGCTCAAGTGTCAAGGTTGTACCCCCGAGAGTCTTTTATTGATTTGTAAAGTGTAGTCGAGTGTCAATTTGTATGTTAGAAAGGTCATAACGATTTGGGAGTCTATCTATGGGTCAAAATGTGTTTTAAGTGTTTTTGAGTAATGATAATGGGGTGTTTGGTTTAAGCGTGTTCGTACCCATTTTGGGTTGTAAACGGGTCAAGTGCCCTTGGAACATGTTTGTTATGTTAATGTAATGCTTTGGTAAAGTTTGGGTGGGTAACGGTGTGTCCAAGTGCGTTAAGTGGTTTATGGTCAATGTTTAAGGGGGGTGTTTGGCAAAAGGGTAAATGTACCCATTTTGGGTGGTAAACGGGTCAAGTGTCAATGGAATATGTTTGGTATGTTAATGTAATGAAGTTGGTCAAGTTTGGTATAAAAATGAAGTGGTATAAGTGGTTTATGGTGTAGATGGGTCAAACGGGTTATTTGCATGACCCGTCTAATTTTAAGGTACTATTTCGGGTTGATTGAGTGTGAAAACGATTTTGTATGTTATGTTAATGGCTTTGAGTGAGTTTGGTGTGGATATAAGGTAGCACGGGTCTTTTTGGTCTGTGTTGACTACTTTTGGTCTGTGTAGACTATTTTTGGTCTGTGTAGACTACTTTTGGTCTTGGTAGACTACTTTAGTGTAGAAGGTAGACTACTTTAATCTAAATGGTCTTATCGATATTTAAAGTCTTTTGTTCATGTATGGGTCATGGTTCAAGCGTTTCCTCGTAAAAAGTCAAAAAGTTTTAAATTTTGGTATAAGTGGTCACGGGGCGTTACAACTTGGTATCAGAGCTTCGGTTTAAGTGAATTAGGTTTCCTTTAGGTTGCCTAGTCTTAAACCACTCGTAGACGCGTTAAGTTTAAGTTTAAGAAAGGCGGGCTAATACTTTGTAAGTTATAGGATATGAATGTCGAGTTTGAAACGAATGATGTGATTGCTATATGGGTATAATGATGGGGACTTAGGGAGGTGTCTTATGTGATATATGTTGTGGGAGACTTGATGTGTGAGTGATAGGATTACCTTGCACCTCGGGCTGTCTCGGTAATTATTATATGATTATGTGATTGTGTGCTATGGTAGTTTAGCGAGGGCGAATGGATGTAATAAGTTGTGTGGTGGTTTATAGGAAATGTGACTAAAAATGAAAGTGCGTGATTTGTGTGATAATGATTATCAAAGCATGGCCTTGTGAGCATTTATATTTAGCGTGGTGGTCATTAATGAGGTATTAGAGATGGGTTAGTGGAGAGTCAAGTATTAGGAGCATGATTATGAACGTGTGGTAACGTCGTATGTGTGTGGTGAAGAGATGACATAAATTTATACATAATAAGTCCGTAATGAACTTAGAAAAGTTATAAAATGAGAAAAGGCATAGTGATTGAGAAAATGATGAAATAGAGCGAAACTTCCTAAGTAATAATAGCTAAAATGAGATGAATATGTGTGAAGCTAAGGTGTTGTCATGAAATAATTATATTACGGCTAAGGCGATTAGCTGTAATCATTAATAAATAATGAGCGTGTTATAATTGACGATCTATGTAAGGTCTACATGTAAAGAAAGCGATGAGACTAAAAGAAGAGAGATAAGATATGGAAATAAAAATGTGATGGATTAAAAAACGTAAGAAAGAATGAGAGGAGTATGTGTGAGATAAAGACGTTGTCTTGAAATTATCATATTACGGCTAAGGCGATTAGCTGTAATCACCATAATGAATGCATGAGTTTCGGTTGGTAAAATGTGAGAAGTCTATATGTAAATGAGTCGAGTGGACTAAAATGTAAAGTAAGAATGTGAAAATGATTAATGAAGGCTAAGAATGCAAGAGGTAAAGTAAAGATGTGAAAATAACTAAAGCGGATTAAGAATGTAAGGAGTGTGTATGAGATAAAGGCGTTGTTATGAAATTATCATATTACTGCTAAGGCGATTAGCGGTAATTACTATAATAAACGAATGTAATAATGTGTGTATGGTGCTTATGACTTGGATCCGTTGTTAAGGTGATAAAGTGTGAATGTAATGATCCTTCGGGATGAATGTTAAATGTGGTATCCCTCGGGATGACCAAGTAAAGGAATGTTAAGGAATCCTTCGGGATGAAAAGTGTTGCCTTCACCGGCAAGGGGTTGCCTACGTCCATGGCATATAAAAGTATCCCCATGATGAATGTGATAATGTGAAGGATCCAAGTCTAAGAAGGGTAAAAATAATGTAATAAAAAGAGAATGATGAAATAATAAAAGTTAAAAATTGGAAATAGGAGTAGTAGTGTTATGTCGGGAGTGCATAACCATGAGTTTATATTTCTTGATTTACATCGATTGGGATGCCTCTCCATGTAAATGAGGAATTATAAACGAGTGGGCTATGTGTTGCCGACACGGCACGAGTAGGGTTAGAGAAGTAGAAAGCGGGAGTTTAGAGTTAGTTAGGAATTGTAAGGATTAAGATAAGAGGGTTAGAATTAGACCATGGCTTTTAGTTGAGACTTAGGAGAACCTTGATCGGACGGAGAAATTGTAATGATGATATGATGGGCCTTGCGGTGTGGTGCAAAAAGATGATGAATGAAGATAAAAGAATGTGAACAAATTAGTCGAGTGTAATGATGTAAAGTCAAATAGTGTGAGTTCTTAAGTAGCAAGAGTTAAAGAATGGGGGTAGAGGGTAAAGCGAGTGAGATGATGATGTGCGGTAATAGGGCGGATTAGAATGATGATTGGCGATAATAAGTAAGTCTTGCATTATTTGAAATCTAAGCAAGAGTTGTGTGGTATAGAAGTAAGCGGGGGTAATGTGGATTAGGGCATGTGATATGTTATAGTATGCGTAAAATTGCAAAATCACTTAGATCGTTGAACTAAGTAAACTAGGGGTTAAGGTGTTAGGAATGAGATGAGTTATGTGACTAGATGTTGGTTAGTAAAGAACGAAAGATTTCGGGGACGAAATCTAAATAAGGGGGGTAGAATTGTTAGACCCGTATCCCGGTTACGAGTAGGCCCCACCCTAGATGAAATATGTTAAGGTTGGATGTAATTGGTTGGTCAACAAAGTTACGTGGAAGTCAAACCCGATGGTCAAATTAATAGTTAAAGTATGACTAATGTAGTAATATAGAATGTGATGTATAAACTAGAAGGACCTAAGTTGCCAAGTGATTAATTATGTGTTATAAGTTAGTTGTGGTTAAAATAGAAGGAATGAAACTTGAGGGACTAATTATGTCAAAGGGCCAAAGTCCACACCTAACTAGTTATATCTAGTTATTTCTAGATGAGTCTTCAATTATTGAGGGTATGAAGACCGGATTTTAGAGGAAGAAATAGAGAGGGAAAAGCTAGATGGTGGATTGGGAAGAAGATGAAGATTTGATGCTTGTAGCCTTCATTAGTAATGATTCTTCAAGTAAGTATGTATGTTCTTAATGTTAATGAAGTGATAGATTATGAGTTAAGTGGGATTTCACCATATGATCAAGATATGATCATATGATGATGTAGGAAGGTAGATGAGTATGTTTGATGGGTTATGTTAACCCTTGTTTATGTTATTGATTGTTATGTTGTTAGGTTTTGGTTAATTGTAGAAGATGATGATTATGATGATGATGATGGTTAGAAGATGCTGTTGGTGGGATTTATGTTAGTAGCCTAGCTTGGATTGAAGGTAAGTAACTCTCCCTAAAACATGTGTTATGTATGTATTTATCATGTATGTATTGTGGTGGTGTAAGAGCATAGGAGTTGGGTTAGTATGGTTGTAAGCTAAAGATGGATGGCTAGTGACCTTGGATAAGAGTATGTTAGTTATCGGCTTTGGACTAGTTAAGGTATGTTGTGATTATGGTTATGATGAATGGATGTGATTACGTTATGAAGTCGCATATGATATGAGTGATATGTGGTAGTTTAGAGGTTTTTATGTGATTATGATGCTTATGTGAAAGTATGTGTATGATATATGTTTTATGATGGGTTACTTACTAAGCGTAAGCTTATTCTTTAGTTGTCAATGTTTTTGTAGGCTTAAGTGCGACGGAATGGAAGGCTTGGAGTGTAGCATAAGAGTTTGGAATGGATTTGGAAGATAACAAGCATTAGGAGCTAGGTAGAATACCGAGCTCAAGTGTCAAGGTTGTACCCCCGAGAGTCTTTTATTGATTTGTAAAGTGTAGTCGAGTGTCAATTTGTATGTTAGAAAGGTCATAACGATTTGGGAGTCTATCGATGGGTCAAAATGTGTTTTAAGTGTTTTTGAGTAATGATAATGGGGTGTTTGGTTTAAGCGTGTTCGTACCCATTTTGGGTTGTAAACGGGTCAAGTGCCCTTGGAACATGTTTGTTATGTTAATGTAATGCTTTTGGTAAAGTTTGGGTGGGTAACGGTGTGTCCAAGTGCGTTAAGTGGTTTATGGTCAATGTTTAAGGGGGGTGTTTGGCAAAAGGGTAAATGTACCCATTTTGGGTGGTAAACGGGTCAAGTGTCAATGGAATATGTTTGGTATATTAATGTAATGAAGTTGGTCAAGTTTGGTATAAAAATGAAGTGGTATAAGTGGTTTATGGTGTAGATGGGTCAAACGGGTTATTTGCATGACCCGTCTAATTTTAAGGTACTATTTCGGGTTGATTGAGTGTGAAAACGATTTTGTATGTTATGTTAATGGCTTTGAGTGAGTTTGGTGTGGATATAAGGTAGCACGGGTCTTTTTGGTCTGTGTTGACTACTTTTGGTCTGTGTAGACTATTTTTGGTCTGTGTAGACTACTTTTGGTCTTGGTAGACTACTTTAGTGTAGAAGGTAGACTACTTTAATCTAAATGGTCTTATCGATATTTAAAGTCTTTTGTTCATGTATGGGTCATGGTTCAAGCGTTTCCTCGTAAAAAGTCAAAAAGTTTTAAATTTTGGTATAAGTGGTCACGGGGCGTTACAACTTGGTATCAGAGCTTCGGTTTAAGTGAATTAGGTTTCCTTTAGGTTGCCTAGTCTTAAACCACTCGTAGACGCGTTAAGTTTAAGTTTAAGAAAGGCGGGCTAATACTTTGTAAGTTATAGGATATGAATGTCGAGTTTGAAACGAATGATGTGATTGCTATATGGGTATAATGATGGGGACTTAGGGAGGTGTCTTATGTGATATATGTTGTGGGAGACTTGATGTGTGAGTGATAGGATTACCTTGCACCTCGGGCTGTCTCAGTAATTATTATATGATTATGTGATTGTGTGCTATGGTAGTTTAGCGAGGGCGAATGGATGTAATAAGTTGTGTGGTGGTTTATAGGAAATGTGACTAAAAATGAAAGTGCGTGATTTGTGTGATAATGATTATCAAAGCATGGCCTTGTGAGCATTTATATTTAGCGTGGTGGTCATTAATGAGGTATTAGAGATGGGTTAGTGGAGAGTCAAGTATTAGGAGCATGATTATGAACGTGTGGTAACGTCGTATGTGTGTGGTGAAGAGATGACATAAATTTATACATAATAAGTCCGTAATGAACTTAGAAAAGTTATAAAATGAGAAAAGGCATAGTGATTGAGAAAATGATGAAATAGAGCGAAACTTCCTAAGTAATAATAGCTAAAATGAGATGAATATGTGTGAAGCTAAGGTGTTGTCATGAAATAATTATATTACGGCTAAGGCGATTAGCTGTAATCATTAATAAATAATGAGCGTGTTATAATTGACGATCTATGTAAGGTCTACATGTAAAGAAAGCGAGTGAGACTAAAAGAAGAGAGATAAGATATGGAAATAAAAATGTGATGGATTAAAAACGTAAGAAAGAATAAGAGGAGTATGTGTGAGATAAAGACGTTGTCTTGAAATTATCATATTACGGCTAAGGCGATTAGCTGTAATCACCATAATGAATGCATGAGTTTCGGTTGGTAAAATGTGAGAAGTCTATATGTAAATGAGTCGAGTGGACTAAAATGTAAAGTAAGAATGTGAAAATGATTAATGAAGGCTAAGAATGCAAGAGGTAAAGTAAAGATGTGAAAATAACTAAAGCGGATTAAGAATGTAAGGAGTGTGTATGAGATGAAGGCGTTGTTATGAAATTATCATATTACTGCTAAGGCGATTAGCGGTAATTACTATAATAAACGAATGTAATAATGTGTGTATGGTGCTTATGACCTGGATCCGTTGTTAAGGTGATAAAGTGTGAATGTAATGATCCTTCGGGATGAATGTTAAATGTGGTATCCCTCGGGATGACCAAGTAAAGGAATGTTAAGGAATCCTTCGGGATGAAAAGTGTTGCCTTCACCGGCAAGGGGTTGCCTACGTCCATGGCATATAAAAGTATCCCCATGATGAATGTGATAATGTGAAGGATCCAAGTCTAAGAAGGGTAAAAATAATGTAATAAAAAGAGAATGATGAAATAATAAAAGTTAAAAATTGGAAATAGGAGTAGTAGTGTTATGTCGGGAGTGCATAACCATGAGTTTATATTTCTTGATTTACATCGATTGGGACGCCTCTCCATGTAAATGAGGAATTATAAACGAGTGGGCTATGTGTTGCCGACACGGCACGAGTAGGGTTAGAGAAGTAGAAAGCGGGAGTTTAGAGTTAGTTAGGAATTGTAAGGATTAAGATAGAGGGTTAGAATTAGACCATGGCTTTTAGTTGAGACTTAGGAGAACCTTGATCGGACGGAGAAATTGTAATGATGATATGATGGGCCTTGCGGTGTGGTGCAAAAAGATGATGAATGAAGATAAAAGAATGTGAACAAATTAGTCGAGTGTAATGATGTAAAGTCAAATAGTGTGAGTTCTTAAGTAGCAAGAGTTAAAGAATGGGGGTAGAGGGTAAAGCGAGTGAGATGATGATGTGCGGTAATAGGGCGGATTAGAATGATGATTGGCGATAATAAGTAAGTCTTGCATTATTTGAAATCTAAGCAAGAGTTGTGTGGTATAGAAGTAAGCGGGGGTAATGTGGATTAGGGCATGTGATATGTTATAGTATGCGTAAAATTGCAAAATCACTTAGATCGTTGAACTAAGTAAACTAGGGGTTAAGGTGTTAGGAATGAGATGAGTTATGTGACTAGATGTTGGTTAGTAAAGAACGAAAGATTTCGGGGACGAAATCTAAATAAGGGGGTAGAATTGTTAGACCCGTATCCCGGTTACGAGTAGGCCCCACCCTAGATGAAATATGTTAAGGTTGGATGTAATTGGTTGGTCAACAAAGTTACGTGGAAGTCAAACCCGATGGTCAAATTAATAGTTAAAGTATGACTAATGTAGTAATATAGAATGTGATGTATAAACTAGAAGGACCTAAGTTGCCAAGTGATTAATTATGTGTTATAAGTTAGTTGTGGTTAAAATAGAAGGAATGAAACTTGAGGGACTAATTATGTCAAAGGGCCAAAGTCCACACCTAACTAGTTATATCTAGTTATTTCTAGATGAGTCTTCAATTATTGAGGGTATGAAGACCGGATTTTAGAGGAAGAAATAGAGAGGGAAAAGCTAGATGGTGGATTGGGAAGAAGATGAAGAGTATGAAGATTTGATGCTTGTAGCCTTCATTAGTAATGATTCTTCAAGTAAGTATGTATGTTCTTAATGTTAATGAAGTGATAGATTATGAGTTAAGTGGGATTTCACCATATGATCAAGATATGATCATATGATGATGTAGGAAGGTAGATGAGTATGTTTGATGGGTTATGTTAACCCTTGTTTATGTTATTGATTGTTATGTTGTTAGGTTTTGGTTAATTGTAGAAGATGATGATTATGATGATGATGATGGTTAGAAGATGTGTTGGTGGGATTTATGTTAGTAGCCTAGCTTGGATTGAAGGTAAGTAACTCTCCCTAAAACATGTGTTATGTATGTATTTATCATGTATGTATTGTGGTGGTGTAAGAGCATAGGAGTTGGGTTAGTATGGTTGTAAGCTAAAGATGGATGGCTAGTGACCTTGGATAAGAGTATGTTAGTTATCGGCTTTGGACTAGTTAAGGTATGTTGTGATTATGGTTATGATGAATGGATGTGATTACGTTATGAAGTCGGCATATGATATGAGTGATATGTGGTAGTTTAGAGGTTTTTATGTGATTATGATGCTTATGTGAAAGTATGTGTATGATATATGTTTTATGATGGGTTACTTACTAAGCGTAAGCTTATTCTTTAGTTGTCAATGTTTTTGTAGGCTTAAGTGCGGGCGGAATGGAAGGCTTGGAGTGTAGCATAAGAGTTTGGAATGGATTTGGAAGATAACAAGCATTAGGAGCTAGGTAGAATACCGAGCTCAAGTGTCAAGGTTGTACCCCCGAGAGTCTTTTATTGATTTGTAAAGTGTAGTCGAGTGTCAATTTGTATGTTAGAAAGGTCATAACGATTTGGGAGTCTATCGATGGGTCAAAATGTGTTTTAAGTGTTTTTGAGTAATGATAATGGGGTGTTTGGTTTAAGCGTGTTCGTACCCATTTTGGGTTGTAAACGGGTCAAGTGCCCTTGGAACATGTTTGTTATGTTAATGTAATGCTTTTGGTAAAGTTTGGGTGGGTAACGGTGTGTCCAAGTGCGTTAAGTGGTTTATGGTCAATGTTTAAGGGGGGTGTTTGGCAAAAGGGTAAATGTACCCATTTTGGGTGGTAAACGGGTCAAGTGTCAATGGAATATGTTTGGTATATTAATGTAATGAAGTTGGTCAAGTTTGGTATAAAAATGAAGTGGTATAAGTGGTTTATGGTGTAGATGGGTCAAACGGGTTATTTGCATGACCCGTCTAATTTTAAGGTACTATTTCAGGTTGATTGAGTGTGAAAACGATTTTGTATGTTATGTTAATGGCTTTGAGTGAGTTTGGTGTGGATATAAGGTAGCACGGGTCTTTTTGGTCTGTGTAGACTACTTTTGGTCTGTGTAGACTATTTTTGGTCTGTGTAGACTACTTTTGGTCTTGGTAGACTACTTTAGTGTAGAAGGTAGACTACTTTAATCTAAATGGTCTTATCGATATTTAAAGTCTTTTGTTCATGTATGGGTCATGGGTCAAGCGTTTCCTCGTAAAAAGTCAAAAAGTTTTGAATTTTGGTATAAGTGGTCACGGGGCGTTACAATCATAGACTTTTAACAATGAAAGTTCGGAAGAGAACTTTGATGAATGTAGAGAAAGTTGCTGAACTTCAGCATTTGTAGATGATGAATCAGTTTATTCCTTAGCAATTTCATATCCTTAATTACCATCAAGGAAATCGATAGTTTGTGATAGGTTCCATGTAAAATAATATTACGTAAGATCGTGAAAAGTTTAGAGATCATTGTAATCATTTACAATGTCTGAGAAATAATTGAGTACATTGTGCAACACACAATGTCTGAGAAATAAATGAGACCATTGTGCAACACACAATGTCTGAGAAATATGTGAGACCACTATTTCCTTTACAGTGTCTGGGGATGTAATAGAGACCACTGTAGGACTTACAGTGCCTTGAAAAATAAATGAGACCATTGTATAAATTACAATGTCTGGGTAGTAGGAAAGACCATTGTAATTAATTACAATGTCCTAGGGGAAGTTTCCTAGACCACAAAAGTGTATGAGTAGGTACATGTTTGAAAAAATGTGGTTGTGCCGTAATGCCCTAGAATAGGCATACGCAGATGTATGTTTATTCCGTTGTTTGTATAAAGTGATTCGAAAGCATGTCGAATATGTATATATCAATATACCAAAGTGTTTGTGAAGCATAATTTACCTAGAAGTCACATAATCGTCTGGAGGATGGAAGGCACAGAGTGCGAAAGGCTATAAAATATTTTGTTTGTAAAAGTACTTATAGTTCAGGTCTCAATTAGACCCGTTTCTCTATAACTATAGCTCTGATACCAATCTGTAACACCCCCAATTTCGCGATACGCAGCGGAATTCAAACTGGGTGTTACTTCATGGCATAACGGTTATAATGATAGAAAATGATCTCTAGTTGAGTCGTTTTAAAAGATTTACCATTCGAAGATCAGAGTTTACAAATGAGGTCCCAGTAGTTGTAAGATTTACAAAATAAGTTTTTGAATGATAATAAAATTTATAGCCCTTTTGATGTATCCGTGCTCTTTCGTGCCATCCTCGTTCATTATGGAACTGAGATAAACATGCTAAAAGTGTCAACACAAAGGTTGGTGAGTTCATAGAGTTTGTAAGTAAAACAGTTGATTCCAATAGTTTCAAGTGTGAAATGATAATTGTAATAAATACCAATATTGATGAAATAAGTAGTGTGTTACGTTGTTATACACCCATAGTTTTTTTGTTTGCCCTAACCGGGTCAAAAATTGAGTGAATCCATAGGATTTGTATGCTAATTGTTGAACACAAGTTTGTGATTGCCTGTGAATTACAATCATATTTGAAATGGTGATATTGCAGTTAGATATATTGCCCTAAGTCTCATGACATGCAAACGTTAACAGTGTTAGTAACCGGTGATAATGTGGCCCTCGTGTGTAGGAGATTGCAATCTTCCTATTTCCTTCAAATATAGTGCATTGCGACTAATCCGACTAGCAACTAAGGCTATCCGTCAGGCATTAGTGGAATAGGCAGTCAACCTCCAATAGATCTATTCACTATATTCGCGTTCACTCGCAAGTGATTAATGGTTCATGATGTGAGGGGCTTTTGGCAATAGTGTAACTTAGGCAATATCAAACGGGTGTTGCAAAAAGAAAATACTTGTGTTCTATTTTGTAGCATGTATCTCCCTAGGAGATAGAAAAATGTATAAAAGTAGGTGTATGAACTCATGGTAATTCGTAAAAGTGTAGAGTACTTGTGTAAGTGTAAACAAGAATTATATTTCAATAAACGAATAGAGTGTGTCATCATTTGAGTACAATGTTTAAGGTAAACGATTAAATTTGTAAGTAGAACAAGCATGTATCTCCCCAAAAGAGTTCAAAATAAGTGAAAGAATGGGCTATGACTCACCTTGGAATGTAGTGACGTAAGTAATACAACGGTGCCAAAAAGTACGGCAGAAACAGTGTAAAGAAGTATAGCTCAAAGAATACGGAATCGTCATAACCTAATGAATATAAGCTTGTCTCAAAATATGACAAGCGGAAAGTAATCGATACGTACGAGTTTCAAAAGATAGAGTGTTTTAGTTTTCGTGGAATATTTGTAACAATGTTTGTAACAAGTTTATTATCTCATTTCGTGTGGTGGTATGAAGTCATAGACTCAGACAAACGCACGCCAAAGCATAAAACATATTGCACAAGTATAGAAGGAAACATAAACAGGTAAGAATCAGATAAGCAGATAAATAAATGAGATATGTGGATTAGTTACGTTTAACTAATAAATAGTCATTAGAAGTTCCAACTTGTATTTGTTGGTTATTGGGATAGAAATCCAATAATAATCCAGTGACAGTTCAATGATAATCAAATGAGTGATTGTCCGATATGTTAAGTCCGATAATTATTTATTGAGTCCAATAGACTAATAGTTCGATAGTCCAATATATATGTCCAAGTTCATCACGTGTCCATTAAGAGTCCAATACATTAATCCTAAACCCTTGTAAGATTATATATATTTTTTTTACATGGTACATGAGGTTTGTAACTTGAAAATTTGCTAAAACAAGCCCTATGTATGAATTAGAAACCTGGAATTCTGAAATAGTCCCAAAGATTGGAAAGTGTGCACAACTCAGTGAGTTATGGACCTGAGGTAATTAGATAGGGTGATAGAGCTATGTTTTGTGGTCGTTTCGCCGGGTGGCGCACCTTAAAACTCATCCCGATGAGTAAATGAGAGCCAAAATGGCGAAAGGTGACAAAATCTGCACACCAGATTTCATTCAGAAAAAGCTCATGGTTCTGATCATTTCTCGAGCTCGGCCCAGATTTGTGAAATGTAGATAAGACATAAACTTAAATGTAGCCACAAACTGCGCATCAAACGGAGTTGCAGAACTCTAGATACCGCCAAAAAGGCGGGACTGCAGTGAGCTGTTCCAAACAGCTCATGTATGCAGTAAATAGACAAACAAAACGCACCCTATACATGTAGAAAATCAGTAGTAACGAACCCTATGTGTGCAGAAATTAAGCAAATAAACACACCCCATGTTGGGGCTATTTGGCAGCCACCAAACGCCCTCGGTTGGGGCTGTTTTGGGGCTGTTTTGCAGCAGCAAACACCCCTGATGTGCAGCAATTAAATAACCAAAACGCACCCTATGTGGGTTGATTTCTACACTGAGAATAATAAATCAAATCCAATGCACCCTATTAGGGATGTACCACATAAAACGAACACCCCTTTGGGGTGTCTCGATGACTCAAACAGCAGAAGCAAACGCACCCTAGTTTAGCTTGCAATCGAGACTAAACTAGAAGAAAAATGAAAATAACACAAACCAAATCCAAACTAAAACCAAACATTTCTTGGCTGAGATTTTTCCAAACCGAAACCACCCTTGTGGCTCTCGGTGGTGGGTCAAACCGAGACACACCCTTCAGGGTTGTGGTGGTTCGAAACCAACAAAACATTTAAGCTATCAAAGCCTCAAATAAGCTATGAGCTTACTTCAATAATAAAAAGAGAAAAATAGCAAAATAGAATTAGCCGAACACCCCCCGCCCTCGGTGTGGCTGTGACCCGAATAAATAATAATCCAAACACCAGTTTAACCATATATGACCACCCGAATCTATAAACACCACATGAGTTATTAACCAAACGTTTTTAATCTCTTTTAATCCACAAAATCATTATAGATTGGTTTGAATAAAAAAGATTAACAAAAGATAGATATGGGTTTCGACATACCCATGATTCGAGAGGGATGAGGAGAGGTGGAGTTGGTGGAGCGGCTGTGGCCATGGTGGCGGCTTGAAGTGGTGGTGCGGCGGTGATTGGGGTGGCTGTGGTGGCGTCACATGAACAAACACACCCTAACGAAACCCTCGAACTCAACCCTTAAACAAACACACCCTTGGCTCCTTTTGATGGTGATGGCAGTGGTGTTATCAGGTGGTAATGAGGGTCGGTTGGTGAGGCAGTGTTGGTTGGGCAGAGAAAGAGATGGAGGGGAGTGTGAGAATGATGGGAATAAAGATAAGATATGTTCTGATTGTAGGAGAAAGAAACAGATATATGTATACTGAATGTGTGGTAGTGAGGTAAGATTTTGGATAATAAAGAGGATAAGGAGATAAGTTTTTTTATCCTATAGTGTATTGTGTGTACTCCGTCTCCCGTTGAGTTAAAGTATAAAAACGGTACTTTGGTTGGGTAATTGCGAGAAATATATTTTTGGAGTCGTTTTTATAGAAATAATATATAAACGAAACTATAGAGGTCTAATAATGACTATCGAATGTAAACCATTTTTATTGCGGTGTTGGTATGCAAGAAAAACAATATATTCTCTTGTTAAATAAACAAAGGTGAACGTAACGTTCAGATAGTAATAATTCGAATCAGAGCGGGTTATTTAACTTGGGAAGTTACCGGTTAACTACCGATTACCGTATTTGCTTTTACATTAAGGTAAAAGTCAAATAGTTAAGAAGTAAAAGTCAAAGTCAACCTTTAAAAAAAATCAAAGGGTAAAATAGTCATTTTGATGTGTGAAAATTTACGGGTTGTTGCAACCTAGTTCTCCGCTCAATGTTACCAGTGAGTGGAAGCATGACATGTTCAACGAACTCATAATCTCTAGACATAAGGTGTGGGTAGTCACGCATGACTCGATAGAAGAGACGAGACAACAACATGCCGTAGGGCAAGATCATGTTTGGTTTTCTGCGGACAAACTCCATTCTTTTAACCATGTAGTATGCAAGATTGTATGGTACCATGTTGGCAACACAATAGAGCATATGACTCAGAAAAGCGGGGACGTGATCACGGTTTCCACCAAGATAGAAAGCATTCTCGCGAATGATTTTAGCCCAAAATTTCATGTGATCGACGATTTCTCTAGTTAGAATTTGGTTATCTTCAACTGGAATTAGGCCCCCTCTATATTTACGAAATACAAGCCCATGTCGATCATCTTGAATGAAGGCCTTGATTTCATTTGGAGTTGGTGGTATAGTGGCGTATTTTCCATATGAAGGGGAGCTCCCGGCTAGCACATCAAGGCTCCATTCATGAGTGAATGAGCATTGCCCTTTAGTGGGAACGCCAAGAATTTGACCAAATATTGGGAGAGGATAGGAGATAGGTTGGTTTTGGATCATGAAATTGACATGTATTTCACTCTCGTCATCGATGCGCAAATTGAATAGACTATAGAACTCAAGTACAAAACATGGAACGATTTCCTCATTGATCTTGAAAAGAAAATCAAAGTTAATCATTCCAAACATGGTGTTGAGGTAGTTCATGTCGTCATAGTCCCCATAGACTAATCGACCCTCATGAATACACCTAGTTTCAACGTTTTCAAAGGCCTCTTTAAGAGGAGAGGGATGTAGATTAGAGAGTGTAGGAATGTAGTGGCGTGTTTCTTGATGATCAGTACCGGTAGGTTTAGGCATGTTTTCACCTATTAAGAAATGAATACATAATTAGCTAGATTTACCTTAAGTTTGACTTAGGCACTTCTTTCTTTGTTGTTAACTCATTTAAGTGTTATATTCCAATATTTTGACCTTTGTTATTTTATTTTTAAGAGTACGTTTTTGACATGTATTAACAATGTGTGATTACGTTATTGCTATGTATTAACAATGTTTAATTGCGTTCGTATTACGTTCCTAAATGTGATTAAAAACATCAAATTGAATGTGGGATTATCAAGTGTTTTGACCTTTTTCAAGATTCATGCAATTAAACAATTCCTACATCTAGGTGAGTTGTAAGGGTTGTACATTGTTAAGTTTAGTTGTTAATTTCAAACAATTTTGTGAAAAATTGAAGATCCCCAATTTCAATTTCATGTTATAGTAAACCCTAGAATTAAATTATGAAGAAATTTTGATGAAATGACTTACAATAGTTTATTTGAAGAAATGATGGATTGATGATGCTTGAACTTGAAATTTTTAATTTTAGTTTTAATGAGGTAGTTTAGGATTTGGGTGGTTTTGGTTTATTTTCGTCACTGCAGCTGTACTAAGGGTGTTATGTTTTGTTTTACTGCAAATGAGAAGGAAAAACGGGTATTACATTAAAATGTCCGACGGTCCTTTAAATGTCAGGGATTGTCGAAAGGACCGTATCCAATTAAAGGACCGCCGTCAGTAAGTCAGTTTTCGAGAGATAGAATTTTTTGTGACTGGTTTTCAATTTTTAGTTTTATGAAAAGTATTTTGTTGAGGACTCTTAAAAACAAGAACTTAGATGACATGAAATTCTAGACAAAATACGCATGAGTAGGCTGAGGAAAGGGTGTTGAGGAGAATCGAGACAGAAGAAGTAGGAGGGACTCGTTTAGAGCAAGGAGGTTGACAACACGCTGAATATGGAGTAGGAATAAAGTCGAGACAGAAGAAATAGAAGAGATGTAGATGAGACGAGGATCAAATACGAGACTTGCATCGGGTATGCTAGAAGTCAATCATGTCTATGGCGAGAAGAAACAATAAAAAGTCGTAGACGAGAAATAGAGAAGAGAAGAGACGTCGAGAATGTTAAAAGTGTGCATCATCCATAGTGATTGATGGACGTGAGTAGTCGGCTATTGATAATGGTTGTGGTAAGACCATTATTTCCAAATACTTGTTTGAATCCCAAAGAGGATAAGCATTTAGACATAAAGTCTAATTCTAAAAGTTATCTATCATAACTATTAACACTTAATCATCATGTAGCACATAAGCATATAGCGAGCAAACACATAACACATAAGCACATAAGCACATAGCTGATAACCATATAGCAAATAAGACAGTCAAAGTTTTAAGAAAGTGTACCTTTGCCGCTAGCTATTCCTAAGGATACGTTACCATGAGAGGTGTTGTGCGTGATGCAAGATTTGAGTATCGATGAGTCTTCACATGTATGACAAGAGTATGAACGTAGATTCATATCCTCGAGTAGCTTCCCTCGTGCATCTAAAGACATAACTTGCAAGAAAACTTGGTACCCAGTTTCTCATGGGTCCGAGATGGTTAGTCAAAGACATCCATTGCATTTACATGCACATGGTGAGGATGTCGACAAAGAGCAAAAATATCCCTTTACATTTCATTTCAACTTATAGACAATTTCAATTAGAGATTGTTTTCTTTTCTTTCATTAGTGATGGCCATTATTTCAAGGACACTTAGTTTTCTAAACAAATAGTTTTAGATTCGTCTAAGAGGTTTCACAAACTTGATTTGTTTTGACTTGCTTGCTGATGACTCACATGAATTAAAACCTAAGCCCGTTTTATCTCCGAATGCCTTTTGACTATTTAGCAAATTTTTAAGAGATTTAGAACTCTTTTCAAATTTTGCTAGTATATTAGCTCTTTCATTAGCATTTTTAATTTCACTTTTGTAATCTTGACACACTTTACATTCTAGATCAATTTCTATACTACTTTCAAGTCTAGACATTTTATCTTCTAAAATGATTTCTTTTTCAAATGATTTTAGAGATTCATTTTCTAAAAATGTTTTTCGACTTATGTTGCATTGATGTTTAAACTCATTTTCTAATTTTGAAAATTCTAGAATAAATGGGTTATAGCAAAAGTGTTCGATTTCAGAGTGTACCTCACTTGAAGTTTCAACCTTTTGGCATATTTTGCATTCAAAGTGCACATTGTCTTCTTCATCCGTATCACTCCAAGATTCTTCAATGAGTTCTCTTCGTAAGTTACTCATATAGTCCTTGACGGCATTACCTTCATTCAAAACACTTGAACTAGTAGCATTTGTATTTAATCTATCTAAATATCTATTTACTAATTCGTATTCAGAGGTGACGAATTGTTCATGTGTATTTTTAAGATCAATATGGTTATCTTTGGCTTGACAATTTCCTTGATGAAAGTTTAAAAGATTTTCCAAATGTCATTTGCCGTTTGACACAAAAATATTATTTCATATTCAACTCTCGGCAAAGTTTTGTAAATCAATATTTTGGCTTCAATATTTTTACAAAATTTTCTTTTGAAGTAATCAATTTGATTTTCAAAATTTGTTTCCGTTGGTTGAAAATCACCGATTGAAATGACATGCCAAAGATCTTGATCTATTGATTTCACATAACTTTTAAATCTATTTTTTCATTCAATAAAATTATTGTTTCCGAAAAATGGTGGTTCTTTCAAAGAACGCCCTTCTAGATATCTTTCAGACTCCATAGATTGATTCAAGTTTTAAAGTACAGTACACTTTAAAGCTCTTGAGTAACCTTCTCTGATACCAATTATAGAAACTAGAAAGGGTGGAGGGGTTGAATAGTTTCACCATTTAAAATTACATTTTAAGAGGTTTTAAGTTCTTTTAAAATTCTTTTTGCAAAACCGTTAGATTCAATAGTTATGTGAGATCTCTGAACACACTAATAATATGTAAAGTAAGTAAAGTAAAGATAAGAGATAAGGAAAGAACACAACCACACGGAAACGCCAAGATTTATAGTGGTTCGGCACGAAGCTCACTCTTCGCCCTACTCCACTCCCCGAGTACCACTCTCGAGAGTTCACAATCACTATGTCAACACACTCCCTTCTAGCGGAGCAAACTGTATACAAAGCTTACACCAAGTTTAACGACACTAAGCGGAATGTCGGGTCCTAATCCTAGCTAGAACCAATCTACACAAAGCCCACGTGGCTACACGAACAAGCACTCTTCTCCACTTGAATTTACACACAATCCAAGTCTTCACACGGACGATCACCCCGTCCAAATCTTCACACGGACGATCTCCCCGTCCACTTGAATCTTCACCCGATCCAAGTCTTCACGAACCTTTGCTAGGTCCTAGTCTTCACTTCTCGGACTCACACCAAGTCCAAGTCTTCACACACACCGACACAACGACTTACACAAAGTCCTAATCTAGATACAACACTTCACGAACTTTCACTTTGTCCGTATTTGTCCTAAAACACCTAATCACGACTCACATACAAGTCGGATACACAAATTCACACTAATTACAACTTAGAGAGTTTGGGGGGAAGAAGAGAATCGTAACACTAGTTACGTTTGTGTGTGATGACTTTGACACTTCGTTTTTTGACGACTACGAGCATTCTTCTCTTGCACTTTGATATAGAGGGTGACGGGATCACTTATAAACACATACCAACATGTTATAGTGATCAAAGAGAGAAGGAAGAAAGAATAGAAAGTTTTGTGCAAGGAGGGTTGGTTTTTCTGAGAAAACAGTGCAATATTTATAGGCACCAGGAGGAGCGGGGGACGGTCCTTTAAATGCTGGACTGTCCCATATATATAAGGGACCGTCGCCATGTTTAAAGGATCGTCCTACATACGCTCCTATTTTTGTCCTGATGTGGTGAAAGTTTATCTGGTGAAAACCTTATCTGATTTTAGGCGGGAAAACTAGCTGTTAGGAGTTTTGAAATTCAAATTTATTTTCTTAATAAAACATTTCTTTTAATTACAAAAATAATTTTGTAAAAATGTTATTCACATAAAAATGTGAAGTTTTGAGAAAATAAAATCTTTGATCACTTTACTAATTGTTGGTATTGTGTTTGTTTATACTTGAAGTGATGTTATAGTCGATACGTTTTTGACATTATTTGTATTACTTTGACTTGATTCATATATATCTTTAAACTACATTTAATACATATTTGGTTCCTATACCAAGGGAAATGTTGGTGCAATAATGACCAAGACCCTTATAATGTTTTAATAATGAGAAATATACATTTGGAACACTTAAAATCACAAGCGATACCCGAAAATCGAAAACTCGGGAATCCTAGGCCTGGCGCTGGCTCGCGCGAACTTCACATGGCAAGCGCGTCAGTTGATGAATTCTATGGTGTTCAGTTTTTCCAAGTTAGCTTTCCTCTTACCCGACTAAGGTGCTTCTTTTAATTAAGGTTCGTACATTGTGACAACTGACAATTTTCAGGTTAACCCTTATTCATAAACTTGAACGTTTTATGCTAAACACGTAAACTGTGAACTTTACTCATAATCATTAGGTTATCCTGCGGTTAACGAGAAACATCTTTGAACGTATTCCGTCACTAGACTAAGTTTAGTCTACATTAAGCAAGCACATTATTACTCTCATGAGCATGATTTTATAATCATATGCATTCGGTTTTTCAAGATTTACGTAAATATTTCAAGTCTTGTATTATATTTCATGCATGCATGCACTACATACCCAATACCCTCACCCTACCTTTGAGATAATAATACTACACATATATATATATATATATATATACACTTACATATTTCGAATTTTAGCTTTTCCCTCCCCCTTTTGATAGTCCAAAAACCGGCCCATATATATGGGTGTACCAACATTGCTTGTTTAACTTGGAAACACTACACTTCCTAATCTGTGTCTAACACAAAAGCCTAGTTAGCATGCTAAGCCATCCCCTCCCTTGTCTTCTTCATTTCACACGGCTCAAAGAGCAATCCACAACCCTCCAAATCACTTTTCTCTTCCAATTATTACAAAATTTTGTGATGCCTAAAACCCCTTTTGACCATTCCACAATTTGCACTATATAAGACTCTCTTTGGCAAGATTTACAAAGGGTTGCATAAGGGTTAAGGAAAGCTAGGGTTTTGGTATTGAGAATTAGGGTTTTCTAATCTCCGGCTTAACTTTTGTGCATTCTTTGACCTCCAACACCCCACCATTTCGTAGCTTTTGTGCATTCTTTGACCTCCAACACCCCACCATTTCGTGTAAGTCTCTCATAAAACCTATTTTACTCTCATTTAACATATTATGCATTATTTTTATATCACCTTTATAGATTTGTTGTGATAAAAATCAATTTAAACCTTGTTTAGAAAGTAGGGTTTTATGTGCAGAAAATGGGTCACGTTATTAGCGATTTTTAACTATATAAATGAACTCTTTTGGTAAACTTCTTTGAACCACAAGGTACCTCTATGTCTTAGGAATATTTCTACGTAAATTTTATGGTCAACGGAGTTCGTTTGGTATTTTAAAATAAATGTGCGAAAACATATGTCCAACAACTCTAGCTGTTTGAACCCGTGTAATGTAGCAGACTTTTGGTGTCCTTAAACTTGGAATCTAGGAGTGTAATTATAGTGGTTGGAAAGGTAAGACATATACCTACATCTCAAAATTCGTTTCGTTAAAATAATATATTTAACTAAAATTTACTTTTATTAATAAAAAAACACATTAAATTAAATAATAAAAGGAATACAACTTTAATAACCCAAAATTTTCGTAGCCAAAACTCAATTAACTTAAAATTCGGTTAAGCCCAATTATGCTAACCGAAACTCAACTAACAGCCCATTTACATTTTTGGATAGTCCACTCATCATAACGCATTAACCCGTTATTACCAACCCTAATTTTAAGGCTATAAAAGACACCACTCCTTAATTTTCTCAACCCTAAATCCCACTTCTCCTAAATTAACTCCCCAATGATCTTCTATCTTACACTTTTGCAGTCACCACAAACAAAAAGTAATTCTCAAACACAACTAAAAATCTTTCCCTTTTTGATTTATATAACGAACACCAATTAAAAGCCAATACTCGTTTCTAATTTTGTTCGAATCTCACAAACACACCGTATCTTTTTGTCATTAGAACAAAGTCACAAGCACAAAGTACAAAGCTATGGCAAAATTCAACAATACAGTTCACACACACACACACACACACACACACACACACACATGCTATGGCGTGAGCTGGTGGCCACGGCGCCAAGACCCACCAGCCCACTTTCGGTGTGGTGGCTCGCGCCATTGGGTAGCGCCGAAGGCTATGGCTTGAGCCATTAGCCCTTGTACCGAGCACTCTAAGTAAGAGCGCATACCCTTATATTACGCTTTTATAACCAATTTACATTTTCGGATAGTCCACACATCATAACCCATTAACCCATTATTATCAACCCTAATTTTAAGGCTATAAAAGACACCACTCCTTAATTTTCTCAACCCTAAATCCCACAACGCCCCCATCATCTTCTATCTTACACTTTTGCAGTCACCACAAACAAAAATTAACAATTGCAATACCCATGCGTTGCCCGGGTAAACTGCTAAATCTTATTTGTTAAATTAAGAATTGAGATAGAAAATAGAAAAAACTAAATATAGTCACACATATTCTATTTTACATAGTTTTTTTTTGGATACATTAAGAAAAAAACAACAATTAAAAATTTATAAAACCGTATTACAAATAGTTTGATCCTTGTTACATGTCGTTCCACGTTTAGTTAAGTTTATAGAATTGGGTGTCATCTATGTATAACGTAGGCATGGATTAATGTCTTTTACTTCTATATCTTTTTTGACTTCAATTAAAGTATCAACATATTTAATCATTAGTTATATGCTATTATGGCCAATATCTAAAACATCATATTACAAAATCTATTATAACTAAACTGTAAAACACAATGACAAACCATACCCTTAATATTCAGCTCCTTTAACCGAAAGACCAAATACATTCTTAAAAGTGTCAAATCTCACATGCTTAACCGAAATTTTTTGTCCGGTATGAGTTTGTAGTTTCTAAATATGACAAAATCGAAACCTTTGTGTGCCAAAGAAGAAACTGAAGGTCTATGAAAAATAAGACAGCGTGATTGTTGACAAAATCGAAACCTTTGTGTACCACAACCACAACAAATTGGAAACCTTCTCCTAAATGTTATTCCAATCTGATCGTAACTGAAGCCATAAAACCGTAAACAATGGCTTGTGTGAAAGCATGTTGGAACATGTGTAATTCAAAACAGATACACAGTTTATTAATCTTGATCATGAGCCATGATATAAAAGGTACTGCCAAAAGCAAGTGATTTCTTTCAAGAGAATTTTGAAATTTAATTGGCATTCAATTTAAAGTATCAACAAACATCATGATATTTTTGCTACAGATTACTTAGATTGAACCTAGCTAGTTACATTTGTATTCAAACTTATAATTATAATAGAACATGTGCTAATTAAATATTTACCTCCCTAAAATTAAGGTAATGATTAAGTTCATTTTAAACGGTTGAGATTTATTATCAATTTGATCCCACGATGGAAAGGGGATGCCATGTCATCATTTTTTCTCTATGCTCCGTCGGCAATATATATATTAATTCTGAAACACAAGCAAGAATCTTTCCCTTTTTGCTTTATATAACGAACACCAATTAAAAGCCAATACTCGTTTATGATTTTGTTCGAATCTCACAAACACACCGTATCTTTTTGTTATTAGAACGAAGTCACAAGCACAAAGTAGAGAGCTATGGCACAATTCAACGGCACAGTTTAAAAAAAAATGCTATGACGTGAGCTGGTGGCCACGACGGCAAGACCCACCAGCCCACTTTCGGTGTGGTGTCTCACACCATAGACTGGCGCCGAAGGCTATGGTTTGAGCCATCAGCCATTGTACCGAGCAGTGTATACCCTTATTTATTTATTTAAAGGCAACAATATATAAAAAATCTCAATAAATATGATAATACAATACATGACATCGTGAGAGTGCATACCCTCATATGATTTAAGTACTACCTTTTTTTTTGAAAGGCACCTTATATGATTTAAGTAAGAGTGCGTGAGAGGTTAATTCTAAGTTATTGTTTTAAGGATTTGTTAACAACAACTCACTGGTTGTTGTTTAAGCATTTCATATATCTAAAAGACACATTTAATGAACTTATTTATTCCATAATTATACACTTTTAATCATTTTAAATATGGTATGTGATATTAAATATAGAATGTTTATAGATCATTAAATGATAATTTTTTAAACATAAAATGCTTAAACAACACCCAGTGGATTGTTGCTAGCAAATCCTTTATTGTCACTAAGTATACATATAATCTTATGCTTGTTTATCCACTGAGCGACATTTTACTCGCTTACTTAAACGAATGTACAAAAAACCCATCCGAAAATTCGAACACCAAAAAGTTCGAACCGAAAATCTGAAACCTGAACACGAACCATGAAAATAATTGTTTTCTTTACTTGATTACCCGAAAAAAAATATTGGACAGTGCATGCCCTTCTATGAATTCCTAGATCCGCCACTACCCCACAAGCCCTTTCCTATGGGCTTGAACTTATTGAGGCTTATGGCTTATAAAATCTTTCACAAGCTTGTGTGACAAACAAAACTTATTTTATAAGCTAATTTATTTTAAAAGCTTAAGGCCTCAAGCTTTTATAAACCTCGATAAACCTGTTGCCAAACATAGCCTCTTCCATTTCACATCCACTTACACCTCCAGAGTTAATGACTACAAGTCTACAATTGTGATTTAAATAGACCACAATCTAATTCACTCTTCTTAACACCAACAAATACCACATGTTGACTTTAATCACAACACCGTTGACCGCCTCACATTTAAATACCTCCAATTACCGCCAATTTCATTTCATTTCAAACCTAACTAACTTCACACACACACACATCAACGGTTCAATCATCATCTTCCTGAAGGTAACTTCTAATCACTTTCATCATTATCATCTAACAGTTCGCTTCATCCGATTCATAACCTATTTACAGATTCAATTTTGACCATATAAACCCTAATTTTTGGTACTTTTACTCGAATTGATAGTATTATGTCAATTAAGTGTGATTTGGTGACTTTTCAGGTTTTTTTGCCGTTGATTGTGATCTGATCGTGTCTCTTGAGTTGCTCGTAGTAATTTCGCATTGAATTTCGGTTTGTGGTGAATCGATAGGTATTTTCGAAACCTAATGATGTTAATTTTTGTTAGTATCGGTTTATGTTCGTTTGGTACTTTTACTCGAATTGCTCATATTAGGTCAATTAAGCTTGTTTTATGTTATGATGTGATGATTTTGAAGGTGTTTTGTGGCTGATTGTGATCCGATCGTGTTTTGTAAGCTGAATTTCGGTTTGCGGCGACATCGATAGGTATTTTCAAAACCTAATGGTGTTACTTTTTCGTCAGTATCTGTTTTCCGGTTTCATGTTTGTGTAAGTTTATGTTCAGTTTGTAGTTATTTATTATGTCGTATATTGATATAGAGAAGAGTGAAGAAACAGTGTGAAACGACATGTAGTTAACTTTAGTTAGGAAGCTTGAACTAGTATTGCTAACACTGAGGCTGCGTATAGTTTTAGCATACAGACAAATCGATTTCGAAATCGAATGCTGTGAGTTTCCGGATCTTTCTGTTTTACAATTTTCATTGTGGTCTAAGTTTTTGTCGTCTGTTGAAAGTCGTTATATCACATATTAATAATGTTGTTAACTTTAGTTAGGAAGCTTGTATTAGTGTTGTTAACACTTAGACTGTCTATAGCTTTAGCATATAGCCACATCGCTAGAAATCGAATGCTGTGAGTTTCTGGATCTTTCTGTTTTATAATTTCGCCGTAGTCTAAGTTTTGTTCGTGAGTAGAAAATCATTATATCAAATATTTCTATTTTCTGTAGAGAAGTGTGAAGAAACAGTGCGAAATGATTAATAGCTAACTTCGGTTAACACTCAGACTCTATATGAATTTAGCACATAGCCAAATTGATAAGTATTTTCAAAATCGATTGTTGTGAGTTTGCTCCTGTTTCTTTTTCATAAGTTCATTGTAGTTTAAGTTATTGTGCGTTCGTGGTTAATAATCATTATCACACAATTGCTTTAAAGAAGAGTGACGAAACATAGTTAAATGGCTAAAAAGAAATGCTTATTAGGAAGAGTGAATTGTTTTTGTTGACACTCTACGGCATCTAGTTTAAGGTTTTAGCATAGCTGAATGAGAAGATGATCTACAGTGGAGGATGCAATGGCTATGTAATTTTTTTGTATTATGTATGACACTTTTTTCAGTCTCCTTTAACAGGAATTGACATTTATGTATAACTGGTTAAGTGTGTATCATGCCATATCTTAATTGATAACATTAAAGTGTGTATAAAACTTTTAGATCTATTGCTATGTCCAGCTAAGCATACAAAAATTTACACTTGTGTTGCTCCTTTGCCCTCATACAATAGGTGTAGGAGATCCTTCATTTTCAGAGTTTACCTAGGGCAAGGCAAGCCAACAGAATCGTTGTTCTATGGTTCTATACTTCTATATGGTTCTTATATGCACCTATCCTTTTGTATTACGGAGTATATGATTTTCCACGAAGAGATATGGTTTTAATAATTAGATAATGCTGATAGGATGTTTTAAGCTCTTAATTTTATGGTGTTTGCTAAAAGTGTTAGAAGCTTGAAAATGTTTCACCTTTGATACCTGGCATCATGATGCTCACCTGTTTGCATGATTGGCCATGCTTTTCTCAAAAGAAAATGTAATTTGCTTTAGATACTGCAACATTGTGATACCATATTTGGAGATCTGTTCTTTTTCTGAATCAATTTCATACTGATGTTAGTCATTTTATTGACGCATATTCACTGTCAAGTGAGGAATCTTAAGTCTATTTTGCATGGTGTCCGTTTGAATGTTTCATTTGGAAGCTTGAGTTCCAACACTCTGACCCCATATAGTTTTTTGCATAGCTACGAGTCATTTTCCTTTGTTTTAAAGCTCGAGACATATACTTCACTCATTTAGTTATAACTGCTTCAGTTTGTATCTTGCTTTGTATAGATTGTTAAAAATTATATGTGTAGGAGAACTAGTAAACCTAGTGGCTATCGCTATTTCCAGCTAAACATGTCAAAAGTCAAATTCCCGTTGATCCTTTGCCATCATTTACCAGGGGCAGGGCATGACATCAAGCCCTTTGCGTTATGGTTTCCATGTGGATATGTTGTTATATATGTAGCCAGCCTTTAGTATTCTGCTACTTTTAGCTAAAAGATATGCTTTTACTAGATTATGCTTATAATAAGTCGAAGATAGTAACTTTTTGGTTCTGTTAAAGTTGTTAGAGGCTTGAAATTGTCTCACCTTTGATACCTGCCTTCATGATGTCCACATGTTCGAGTGAATGACCATATTTTTTTCTTAAATATAACTGTAAAATTCTCACTTACTGCACCATGATGATATCATATTTTGACGTGTTATATTTATGAATCGAGTTTTTGGACGTGTTATATTTCTGAATCAGCCAACTGTTAGCTTCTAATACATATATGCAAATAAGTTTGGAACGCATGACGTGCATGTCTTGTAACTAGTCATTTGTTAGTGGCAATCACAATTGATCGATGTGATTTATTAACAGCTATATTCACAGTCTTAGTTTTTCCCTGTTGTTCGTCAACTTTGACTAGCAGAACTGCAAACTTATCGTCTTCAGATTGGTGATCTTGGTAATCAGGTCGTACAACAAGTGTTAAGGTATATCAAGTTATCTGGATAGTCTGCAAATACTGCAATGAGGTGCAATGCGTGCTGGCGGGAGCTGGAAGGACGGGCTATAACTACCACATGTGGCCATCTCTTATGTATCCTGATTTTTGTAATCATCTGTAGACTATAGTTAGTTATATTTTTCTCGGAACTGAATAGCATTGTGCAGAACCTGTTTTCCTTAATGGGATTAAAAGGCAATGAAGATGCCAGTAAGATATTAAGCAACGATGCAGCTTGCCCTATTTGTGATCAAGTACTTTCTAAAAGGTATAAGTAGATCTTGATACAGAGGTTTCTAGCTCTTCTCTGTCTTCCTCTATACTCCAATTTGACATCCTTGGCTCAACAAAATTTTGAAAAAGTCACACAACTTAGTTATCGGGATACAACTTAGGTCTGACCTTACATAGGCATATTTGCTGGTTGACTGTTTCTGGTTGGGTCGTCTAATCTTTCTTATGGGTATCATTTGGGTTAAAAAGTTTGTTAACTGACTCAATATGTCCCTGCAAATACCTGTTTTCCTTTGTTATTTATGTTTTATTTTTTATTGGTCTATCTTGAAATATTATGTTCTTATCTCCAGTAACATCCTTGATGTAAATTTTAGTCTCTTATTTGTTGTTGTCTTCCTACAGGTACATGCAACAGGTGTTGGGTATTCCACTGCTAGTCTGCCGAAAGCTTGTCTCTTAAACTATTTAGCTGCATCATTTTGCATTTCTGGCTGCTTATTAACCTGCTGTGTGTTTTTTGCTTTCAGTCTTATGAAACCTGTGGATACAAACCCAAGTGACGAATGGGTTAATGTAAGTAATGCATAGGAAGATTTTATGTAAAGAAATTTGATTCAATCTAATGTCACAATCTCCACACATATCTAGGTTGCGAGCAACCTTTTGTTAGTTTTTAATTTTCTTCACATGCTTTACTGCAGATGGCTATGACTGGATTATCTCCACAGCTACGTATCCTTTTAATTTGCAATATTCATAAGTTTTCATGAAATCAGGTATCTATATGTACAAAGATAATCACATTCTACTAAGATTCCTCATTTCAATCAACATGCATAATAGACGATAGGAGGGTATAGCTGTCTGGTTGTATTGTAATTTTGCCTCTGAACATCAGTTCAAAGTTAGCATCTTGTATCATATCTTGATGCATTACGTACATTTTTCATATATCTTTTCTTTGACATACATTAAGTAATGAAGAGTGCATATAGAAGCGTCATGTTCACCATTGGACAGAAGGAACTAGAAATGCAATTCAAGATGAACAGGATAGTAGCTCAGTGCCGGCAGAAATGTGAGGCGCTGCAAGAAAAGTTCACAGAAAAAATGGAGCAGGTGCATACCGCATATCAGAAAATGGGCAAAAGGTGCCAGATGATGGAACAAGAAATTGAAAACTTGTCTAAAGATAAGCAGGAGCTCCAAGAAAAATATTCTGAAAAGTCCAGGTCAGATATATTTAAACTGTAATATCCACTCTCGTCTCTTGAATTTCAACTGAGAAACTTGAAGCCTCATTATATCTTGTACTTCCAATTTACAGGCAGAAGAGAAAACTGGACGAGATGTATGACCAATTGAGAAGTGAGTATGAGTCGGTCAAACGGTCAGCCATTCAACCTGCAAACAACTTCTTCTCAAGGGCAGAACCTGATTTGTTTCCCAGTCCAGCCAACATGATGGATAACAGAGATACCACAAGGAAAGGTAATCTCATTTTGGTTATCAGTAAGTGTTATAATGAGTTAGAGGAAAATTTAGCAATTAATCAACTACAGAAAATCTTTGCATCTATACACCAAACTTCAATGTTGCATAAAATAACGTTGACCAATAAACTCTTCTTCTGCCAAACTTATCTCCCTACCCAAACATTTGAGAAGTGCTTAAAAACATTACTGAAAGTCCACATTTGCAAAAAAAATAAAATAATAATAATAAATAAAATAATAATAAAATATAAAAAATATTTGCAAAAAAAAAAAAAAAAAAAGTAGCTCCTTAAGTATTTTTTTTTGGGAAATCAAACAGCTATTTGGTATGACACAAATTTTTTATGACATTTTGTTTAAAAAACCATGTGTTTACGAGATTTTGTTGAAAACCATGTTATTCGGACATTTTGTTAGAAATGCATGTGTAACATTGCTATTTTAATGAATTTCCTTAGATAAACCTACACAATCGGTTGTGCATAAAATGTGTAGATAGGTAATTAGTTTCTAGGATATGTAAACTTCATTTACTTGCCATGTTGGTGTTTCCCAAGAAATGCTAGTTAATTATATGCTGCAGATTGGTCGGTTTTCACCCCTGATACTCCAGGACCTCGTGAAGATATATGGCCACACACAACTAGACAGAACAGTTCGAACTCTGGGCCATTCGACATCACCAATAGCCCACCTGCTAAACATTCAGCAATCCCAGTTGAAAGCAGAAGACCAGCTGGTCGTCCAATGTTTGGAGGTGGAGGTGGAGGTGGAGGTGGTGGTGGTGGAGCAAGCAATCCTTCTATGACCCTAAGAAATCTTATATTATCACCAATGAAGAAGCCTCAACTCTCACGTAGCAGACCTCAACTGTTCACGTAAGTAACATATACTCAACCTGTGGATTTATTAGTCCTGAAGGTGCTACTCGTATGCTCCTAGCACTGATATTGTGCCTTGTCTTCTCCATTTCCAGGTTGTAGATAAGATAGCAGCAATCAACTATAATCAACAAGTCTTCTCATTTTCTGCATACGAGTACTTGGAAATAACCATAATTTCACTTGCATACTCCAAGATATGACAGTTATTCTGTTTTGTTGCCAGAATCTTATGCAAAAGTAAGTAGCTAGTCTAGCTTTTAAATTGCTGGCTGCTGATATAAAAACATAAATACCCGAATACGTGGTGAATAATGTAAGAGCTAGCACTTGTATATCCTTGCTAAGATCGAAACTTTTAACATGCATGACAAAAGAGCAGTGCAATGAAATCGATGTTTTCCCATATTTTCTTTTTTCTATCTACGCATTATCAGTGACTTGCCTGTTTTCATTATAGTGAAATGAGTTCATAGATGCCGTCTCCTTTTTCTTGAATTTTTTAGTGTTATCACATTTTATGTAATACTCTACTTTTTAACTCAAGGAACAGAGTGTCTCGGTATCCCTGAATGACCTGTGCTATGCTCTTTATTAGTTATCTGCCAGTTGCTTTAACGATGTCTGAAACCCATACTATGATCCCGGTTACCTACTTGAATCATACAGTATTTATAGACTGAATTGTTACATCCTAAGGACTTCAAAATTTCTTCCTCTCACTCTTGTTTTTTCACTACACAATATCCCGTTCCTGTAACTTTTGCTACATTATAGATTTAAGCCTTTATGAATGGCATGAATTCCTGGTCAGGATTTACAGAATTCGTACATCAGTGTGCCTCTCACTCAATCTTTTTAACATAAGGTTATAGTGGTAAATCAGAAATGTACATCAATACAAGAGAACTTGTTTTTTATTCTTGCTCTCACTCTTGTTTAATCTTGCAACTCATGTTGCATCTTTTGGATTCACCTCTTAATTCATATTCTGTTGCTTGTCACTAAGCGTAAGTCATCATCCTTGACCTTCTAATTTTCTCCCTAGTCTCCACATTAAGTAGTTTGACTTTGTTCATTTTCACTTTTAGCTGTTATCCTACAGCCAAGGTTCGTCTTAGTCATAGTCTGCTGTAAAATTATTCTGGCTAGAGTATCTGCTTTAACTGGTACATTCTCTACTTTAGCTAGTTACCATAGTCTAGCTACGAATATTGATTCTTTCTCCTGATATGATTTATGTGATTTTGTTACCTAATTGTGGATTAAATTCACTAATTTGGTTGGTGCACATGCATTTGATTGATTTATATATGAATGTATGAGCTAACATTCAAGTGTGTTAGTTTCTTTACATAAACATGTGTTGATTTGCAAAACTATTTGGTTCAGGTTTAAGAAACTCAAAGTTAGGAGCTTTTCTGTTGTGACTGTATTCTTCTCTGTACACTATTGTCTCAATGTATTTTCTCTATGCCTACTGTGAAAATCATATTCATTAAAGAGATACTGTTAATGCTTTTAATTTCTTATAATATGTGATAAGATGTCACACAACATGGCAGTTCTTGATTACTATCTCACGGCTGTTGCACATTAATTAATACATACCACATTTGCAGCCCTGTTATTTTTACGAGAAACTTATTTTGGGAGTCAAATATTGTTGTAAAGCTTACCTTCTTGTAAAGACATGGTATTGAATCAACCAAATGCTCGCTGTAAACTTGTTCCTTTGTGGGGAACATTTGAGGTTTTGTATTATAGTGAACACTTGGAAACAAAATTAAGTTGTCTGTTATTTTCTAGCTTCAAGATATGACTTGAAACTTTGTATGTATCCTTTATTTTGGGTAATTTATGCATCATTACTTTTGGGTTTGACTATTGTTTAAATTATAGTATGTGTAAAGAGTTGACAGACAAGCACCTTCATCATTATGATGGCAATAAGACAGTCCACCAATAGTCAAATAGTAGTTTATAGAGCTAAGTATGAAGTCAAGCATTGCAACGTTCATTGGGGTGGTGGGGGGTTAGAAACTATTGCATTGAAATAATTTAAAGTTCAGTGAACACGTCATAGCTTCAATACAGTTTTCAATGTCCGCTACATATACAACTTTGTTCATACTATTATCACCATCTTGACCAGCCTCATATGTTCATCCTCCAGTCTTGAATTCCAATATACTAATCTGTAATTGAGCATGAAGGTTGCCCCATATTGCTTCACCTCTGTAGCCATGTCAGGTTTTCCTGCCAATATTTCGAATGTTGGTACACGAAACTGCTTTACTCTTATGTTGAGGTGTCAACATGGGTGGGTAGGGCGGGATTAGGTAACGGGTCAACATTGGTTTCAATTAAAACGTATCAATTTCTAGTATTGACATAGGTTGGTCGGGTTAACCCGCAAACACTTTTTCGTCCACTATTAAATTCTTTTTGTAAACGAAAGTCTGTTGATTATGATTACAAAAACAGTAACAATACAATAATAATCTAAATCATTTGATAAAAGACATATTAAGACTTAAGAGGTTGCATGCATTAAATATAGACTTGGAGTGACTTTCAACCCGTTAAACATATTTGACCAGTTCTCTTTTAGTTAAGAATCCAACTTAAGAGCATCACCACAAGAAAAAGTAGAATGGGCAACGAAACCTTTATGTCCTCTTATTTTACGTTAAATCAGTAATTTCTTCATTATACGTAACATGTCTCCCGTTTTGACCAAAATGTTGACAATTTAATTTTGTGTTTAATTTACAGTTAGTGGGTAGTTAAATGAACCTGATGGTGTGGCTTGGCTTTTGGCGAGGACATGTCCTCGCCAAATGTGTTGACGAAAATACTGACCGGTTAGCTAGCTTTGTTACGACTATGATCGAATTTTATAAATCACCTTTAGTGATTGCATTATATAATGAAATATATTAAGTTAAATCACGTTTAGTGATCGAATTTTATACTACTCTTACCAATCAAGTTTTGTTTACCAAGTCGTTAACATGATCAAGTACATTATTATTGCGCAATTAGGCCGATGATGTATTCTTGTAACTTATACAATGTTATTTGCGTTTAGCCAGTGGCGGATCTTGAAGTTTTTAGTGGAGGGGGCCGGAAATTTTTTTGTCCTATCGTTATATTAGGGTCTTCTAATTCGAGGGGGCCGACTTAATAAATATAAAATTTTTCGGACGACATACGGATAAGTTAGCACTGAGCGAAAAAAAAGGGGGGGGGGGCCCAACTAAGATCTGCCCATGCATTTAGCCTTTATATTTTATGACGCGCGGGATATAATAGCTCACGAGTGTGTGGGTGTTTGATGTCCCTATAAACATCCCCACTCTTATTTTCTATATGCTTTTAATTTAACACTTTACGATACAAGGTATATGCCAATGCAAGGTTTAAATTATCCTAAATGTTGTATCCAAAGATTCATAATATATTTACAGTTACATTGCAATGTTAATTATAGTTAGTGCATAACGTGTTTTGCATGTCAACCCGACAACTCTACCTGAACGTTTTATCACACATCTCCAACGACTAACCCATCTAGCAACCTTTAGTTTGACATCTTATCGTTCTTATATGTTGAAACTCACTAGACGAGATACTTTGGTAAAAAATCTACAACCGTTGCCATCTAAGGAGTTGGAACAAAAGAATTTTCATCTGACGACAAATGGGGAGTTTATTCGGATCTAAGGAGTTGTAAGCTTTTGCAACAAGTGACAACAAGTGCAATACCCGTGCGTTGCTCGGGTAAACTGCTAAATCTTATTTGTTAAATTAAGAATTGAGATAGAAAATAGAAAAACTAAATATAGTCACACATATTCTATTTTACATAGTTTTTTTTGGATACATGATGAAAAAAACAACAATTAAAAATTTATAAAACCTTATTACAAATAGTTGGATCCTTGTTACATGTTTAGTTATGTTGGTCCCTTTACACGATTAGAGTTAACTAGAAAGTTAATCTATTTGTGTTAATGACTAATACAATGTTTAAGGATAATTCTAACAGTTATAAAACGTGAATATAAAAACAACAATATTTTTCAACGTTTAAATTCTTATTAGAAATAATTCCAAGAATCTATACCCAAGTGTTTTGCGGAACAAACACTTGGGATTGAATAGACAAGGGTATGGGGTGTCTCCTATCGAAACTCAAGTTTTGCTTGAGTGGTAACAATATACCCACTGAGCTATCTCAGTGAGTTGTATACTCTTTGTAGAAGAGAAGTTCCTTTGTAAAAGTTCAAGACTTTAAATATACAAAGCACTCTTTAACTTCTCTCCCATCTGATCTATTTATACACAAGTAATCTAAGTATAAGTGATTAAATATAATACAAGTTGTTGAGGTTGCGTGTCTGACAATTACAAATAGTAATTGTCATTTCCAAGAACCAATAGGAAATGGCTAATAAGACTTTGGGAGTTGTTGGCTGACACTCCATGACTTTTAGCCGCAATAGGGAAGGTTGGATCTGACAAGAGAAGAGTGTTGGGCTGACACTATTATCTTCTCAATCTTTTCCCTATTGTTCCCGCCTTTTCTTCAGGCGTTGGTTCCTCAGTCCTTCAATCACTTTGTTGGTTGAGGAGACTGGGGTTCAGTGAGTTCTTGTCCAACACTCACTGAACCATCATCTTCTTCTTTGGCTTAAGTCCTACTCAGGGAGTACCACCTTCCTGAGTAGTGAATCCTTCTTCTTGAATTCGCCTTAAGCATCCTGAAGATGACTCACTGAGAGGCTGTTCTCTCAGTGACTTGAATTGTTCTCGGTTTAAGTTAACACTTAGTTAATTTGTGTCCAAATCATGTTTGAAGCATTCTTGGGTTTTTCATGACCCAACAATCTCCCCCTATTTGGATATAAATTATTCCTAAGTGTTTTGATCAGATATGAGTGAGCTAAAGACTTCTACTCATACTGAATGTACTAGAATGTAAAAAAAGACACTGAAATAATAAAAAACATCATCTTATTGATATCATTTACAAGTCCTAACAAAACTAAGTACAAAAGGGATAGTGGTGGGTATTCAGGCAGGTCATCAGTTTAACTTGATTCCAAGGGCTTCAAGCTTGGGCTTCTTTGACTGCAGCTCATGTTGGTCAGGATGCTCATTTATTTTCCTTTTCAGATCTTGACAAAACTTCACATTTTCAGGACTCTTGAGTGGAGAGGCCATCATTAGAAAACCGAGCATTGCTTTAATCCCTGACAAGTCGATGTCACTCCACCTTTGGAAGGCTTTGTCACCGAACTCATCAATGAAGAACAAACCTCTTTCAGGCTGTTCAATGACCATATTGTTCCTGAAAGGAACACCTTCAGGGAGAGCCCTATTGCAGTCAATACCAGGAATCTTGATCTCAGGCTCAGCTTCTATCTTCTTTCTTTTCCTTGAAGAAGACTGAGAGGGAGCTGGTTGTGCAGATTCAGGAAGAAGAGATGGAATGCCAAGTTCCTGAGGTGCTGCTGCCAATCTTTCGTACCTCAACTCAAAGACTTCATCAGATTAGGGACCACAACATTTGATTTCTTTGCTATTAATGGACCCAACTCATCCAATTCAGTGATCCCGAAGTCAAGCGAATCTGAAAGGGTTATGAACATCAAAGTTTCTCATGTCAGCACCTCTGTAGACAGTGACAACGGCAGGATTGGTGTTTATTTGAATATGAACATCAGTGATTGGTTCTGGCTTCAACCTTTCAGTCATATACCACTGATATTTCTTAATCCTGTTTTGCCTGATCTCTTCAGCCCGTTTATTCCTTTCCTCTCTTTTCTTCCTGAGAGTGGTCATCTCCTCAGACTGAGCTTTCACAAAGGTCATACCACCTTCTCTTCCTGAGAGATCCTTAGCCTCAAGACCAATTTTCTCAGCCTCTTCATGAACAATCTTAATTATAGCAGGCTTGCTCGCCTTCTCTTCCTCCTTTAACTTCTTCTTTGCTTCCTCTTCCTGAAGATAAGCACTGAGTTCATCAGCTGAGAAGTGGTGAAGAACTCCATCAATTTCATATGGGATCCTGAGTGGTGATTCAGGATCCTTTGCAACCGAGATCGGTGCTGGTTGAGGCTCAGGTTCAGTGAGGATGCCTTTGCCTTTATCTTGATGGGAGGAAGAGGCTTCAGGAATCTCCCCCTCAGTGTGAGAAGGAGGTTGTTGGCTTGAGACTCCAGTGTCTTTCTCCCCCTCAACTGTTGCTTGAGCCATTGTGAGAGCAAGAGTTGGAGTCACTGGAGTAGCAGGACCTTTGAAAGCCTGATAGATCTCAGTCATCATTGATTTGATGTCCGAGGTGTCTTTCTGAAGACATGAGATCTGATCAGCCAGAGATGCCTGAGAAGCTTCGATGCCTGACATCCTTGACCCAAGAGACCATGCCAAGGATGTTGAAGATTGTGCCCAAGTACCAAGATGTTTTTCCTGAAGACCCATGGAAGTCCTGATTGAGTCCAAGGAAGTAGTAAGACCCTGAAGCTTAGAATCCTTCAGTAAGCTGAGAAGATCACTGATTTCAGCTGACTGCTTCTGATAAGTCTCAGCAGCCTGAAGGACCTTTTCAGTGAGTACGGGGTCATCCTTGACAGCTGACTGAATAGTTCCAAGGCTGTTGGTGATGCCTTCAAGAGTTAGATTGAACTTCTGGAAATGAAGATCAATAGCTGTCAGGGAGTGTTTGGTGTCTGATTGGATTTCGATCACATCATCATGAAAAGTTTCAACATCTGCCTTCAGGTTGGCATAGTGAACAGCAGCTTCAGTGTGATGATCAAATATCTCATCAGTGAGACCAGTGAAAAGAGCTCTGTTGGTCTTCAGTAGGAATTTGACCAATGTTCTTTCAGTGAGGGGAAGAGAGTTATCATACTTTTGGAGGATGTCCCCAGTACCAGAAGAATCAGAAGACTGAGAACCTGACTTTTCACTTTGGCTTGGAGATGACTGATGTGATTGTTCAGGTTGTATATCAGTTTCCATATCCTCACCTGCCTCAAACATTTCCTCTTCACTCTCTTCCCTGAGCTCTTCATCAGACTCAATAAAAGCCTGAAAGTCCCCCATGGACTCAATACCCAAAAAATCAACCGGCTCCTCTTTATAAAAAGAGTTGCCTTCGGTTTGGTCAGTTCCTGACCCCGTTGTCATAATAACTGAGTGGGTTTGCTCAGCCTGACTAGCCATAATAACTGGGGTGACACCAGCCTGGCTTTTAGGGGCAGTTCCTGAGAGACTGGATCCGCCTGAGGGGTTGATGGGTTCCATATCAACGGGTTGTTTCTTTCCCTCTGAGTCTTTGTCCCCCTTAGCACCTTCAACTACTGATGGGTGCTTTCCAGTAGTATCACTAGGTACATGTTTAGTTATGTTGGTCCCTTTACATGATTAGAGTTAACTAGAAAGTTAATCTATTTGTGTTAATGACTAATACAATGTTTAAGGATAATTCTAACAGTTATAAAACGTGAATATAAAAACAACAATATTTTTCAACGTTTAAATTCTTATTAGAAATAATTCCAAGAATCTATACCCATGTGTTTTGCGGAACAAACACTTGGGATTGAATAGACAAGGGTATGGGGTGTCTCCTATCGAAACTCAAGTTTTTCTTGAGTGGTAACAATATACCCACTGAGCTATCTCAGTGAGTTGTATACTCTTTGTAGGAGAGAAGTTCTGATAAGTCTCAGCAGCCTGAAGGACCTTTTCAGTGAGTACGGGGTCATCCTTGACAGCTGACTGAATAGTTCCAAGGCTGTTGGTGATGCCTTCAAGAGTAAGATTGAACTTCTGGAAATGAAGATCAATAGCTGTCAGGGAGTGTTTGGTGTCTGATTGGATTTCGATCACATCATCATGAAAAGTTTCAACATCTGCCTTCAGGTTGGCATAGTGAACAGCAGGTTCAGTGTGATGATCAAACATCTCATCAGTGAGACCAGTGAAAAGAGCTCTGTTGGTCTTCAGTAGGAATTTGACCAATGTTCTTTCAGTGAGGGGAAGAGAGTTATCATACTTTTGGAGGATGTCCCCAGTACCAGAAGAATCAGAAGACTGAGAACCTGAATTTTCACTTTGGCTTGGAGATGACTGATGTGATTGTTCAGGTTGTTCAGGTTGTATATCAGTTTCCATATCCTCACCTGCCTCAAACATTTCCTCTTCACTCTCTTCCCTGAGCTTTTCATCAGACTCAATAAAAGCTTGAAAGTCCCCCATGGACTCAATACCCAAAAAATCAACCGGCTCCTCTTTATAAAAAGACTTGCCTTCGGTTTGGTCAGGTCCTGACCCCGTTGTCATAATAACTGAGTGGGTTTGCTCAGCCTGACTAGCCATAATAACTGGGGTAACACCAGCCTGGCTTTTGGGGGCAGTTCCTGAGAGACTGGATCCGCCTGAGGGGTTGATGGGTTCCATATCAGCGGGTTGTTTCTTTCCCTCTGAGTCTTTGTCCCCCTTAGCACCTTCAACTACTGATGGGTGCTTTCCAGTAGTATCACTAGGTACTGATTGTGAAAGTTTGTGGACCCCCTTCCCATCAGGATTGTGCTGTCCTTCAGGGGATTTAGGGTCCTTTTTCTCCCTGAGATCCTGAGGGTGATTGCTCAGGAACGTTAGCGGGATGTGAATGTTTGTGGGTCCCCTTCTCAGTAAGGTAGTGCTGCCTTACCGAGGATTTAGAACCCTTTCCTCCCTTGGGAACTGATTGTTTTTTGACAGTTCCTTCATCGGGATGTGAGGGGTGTGGGTCCTCTTCCCAGTAGGGTGGTGATGCCCTACCGAGGATTCAGGACCCTTTTCTCCCTTGGGTACTGATTGTGATTTATCAGTACCTTCATCGGGATGTGAGGGGGGAATGCTTCCTGATCCCTCTGACTTGTGTATGTCAGTTGAACCATGTGGAATGGGTGTGCCCGAGGTCACTGAGGATGATTGCTCAGTGACTTCCGTTGGCCTTTGTTTTGAGGTCAAGAGGGTCTCAGAAATGGGTGTCTCAGAGGTCTCGGCCTTTTTCAACCTCTTTTTAAGGTTGAGTTGGTTTTGAGGATCAGTCTCAGTGGCGGTGGCTTGGGTCTAACCACCTGGCTGGACTGACCCTTCTTTGTCTTCTTCACCTTTTTGGTCGGTGAAGGAACTGGAGAGATAGCGTCATTACCCTGAATGACTGATTGCATGTATTCAGTCAGGGCAATATGTGTAACCTCACTGATGCTACTAGTGAAGTTTGACTTGTGCAGGACGTCAGGCTTCGTACCTTCTGCATCAGTCCTCACATAGTCAGAACCAAGTAGGTCCTGAAGTACACAGGAAACAAATCTAGGATAGGACATATGCCTTTGCCTATGTTTTCCTGAGAGCTTAGCAACAAGGTCTCGGAAGATTATTCCTCCGATGTCTATTTTTATACCCTCAAGGAGACTGAACAACATCAATTGTTGTGATGAGTTCAACTGCTCCGTAGAGGATTTATTTCCACCCAGGACCTGAATGAAAAATGTCATCAGTATCCTCCAAATAGGGTGGAACCATGTTTTGACTACTGGAGCCTTTTCCAGTAAGCCTCCCGCAGACGTTGTTGGACGTCTGGGGTCATGGGGTGCAAGAAAGATCAGTTCATTCTTTATGTCCTGATCAGTAGGGTTGGGTGAAAAGGCTTTAGCAAAGTCAAGGCCTATGGCTTTGATGAATGCTGAGTAGTCAAAGGAGAGGGTTCTACTCCCATTCATCACCGTAAAGGTGATGATTGACTCTATGGTGTCTTTGGGGCTGGTTGCCACAGCCGTACACCAGAATTCCCTCAAATAGTCATGGTAGATGACTGAGGGGGTGTGGGTGAAAGCCTTTGCAAGAAAACAATTACGAAGATATTTCATAACGTTCTTGTAGGCTGGGTAGATTTGTGGATATGAGAAATTTCCCACCACATTGTTTTTGGTTAGGTCTACACCCTCCAATGTGAAATCCACATTAGGGGCGTATGTCACAGCTTTAGAAGAAGCCATTTGTGGGTAAGTCTGGGTTTGACTAAGGTTAAAGGGTTTCTAAAGCTTAAGAATGCACACACAATTTGTTTTTGAGAATTAAAAATGGCAGAGTTTTGCTTAAGATTCTATAAAAACATGTGTATGTATTCTTCTGGTTGGGGTATTTATAGGAAAGTGGAGATGGGGGTGTTTTGGTCATTTGAGCGATCTTAGTTTATTCAAAAAGAATTATTGGAAATTGTTTTGAATAATATGTTTTGGGATCCACATTTAATGCCAACACTCCACTTTCCTGGTTTGACGCAACAGTCGAAGTGAACAGTTGAGCAGTTCTGCAAAAGTGCAACTTGCAGAGATGAGTCATCACATATTTGAAATGTGATTGGAGAGGCATTTAATGCCAAGTGGGAATGTGGTGGCCCAGAGGTGGAAGCCAGAAAGGCAAAAAGAACAAATATTCTTGAATTAAATATGTGTTCAGTTACCAACCTCAGACATTTACTAACTAGATACTTAGAGCATTTAAGTCAGTATTTAATGTCCTTTTCAGGGCCCTGAATGACTCTTCATTCAGTGATAGGTTTTTCAAAGACTTGGGATTAGTCACTGATGATTCAGGAATATGGAAAGATTCCTGAGAAGCAAGGATTCAGGAACTTGGGTTTAGTTCCTGAACCCTCAATATTTCAGGAACTTGGGTTTAGTTCCTGAGGTTGAGGATTCAGTGATATTAATTCACTGATGTACACATTGAGTCAGGGACCTGAGATTTTAAGAATTTACACTTCAGTTGGAAGGATTTCAATCAGTGGACTGATTTTCTATATCCAACATTCCTAATTCAGGTTTCAACCTTGTGAAAGTTGGTTCATCCAAAGGTTTGGTGAAGATATCAGCTAACTGATATTCAGTAGGGATGAAGTGTAATTCAATGTCACCATTCATGACATGGTCCCTGATGAAATGATATCTGATATCAATGTGTTTTGTTCTCTGATGAAGAACAGGGTTGTTTGAGATTGCAATTGCACTTGTGTTATCACAAAAGATGGGTACCATCTTGTACTGAATTCCATAGTCACTGAGTTGACTTTTCATCCAGAGTACATTTGCACAACAACTAGCTGCTGCAACATATTCAGCCTCAGCTGAGGACAAGGCAACTGATTGTTGCTTCTTAGCACTCCAACAGACTAATTTCCCACCAAGAATTTGGCAAGAGCCTGAGGTGCTTTTTCTGTCCATGTTGCATCCAGCATAGTCAGAGTCTGAGTATCCTTTGAGATCAAGTCCTAAACACTTTGGATAGTATAATCCAAGGTTAGGAGTGCCCTTCAGGTACCTGAATATCATTTTCACAGCAGTGACATGAGATTCTCTTGGGTCAGATTGATATCTGGCACATAGATATACTAAGAATTGGATATCAGGCCTTGATGCAAGTAGATACATCAGTGATCCTATCATTCCTCTAAAGAGAGTTTGATTTACTGGTTTACCAGTTAGATCAGGACCAAGGTTGTTTGGGGGGACCATGGGAGTTTTGACTGAGGCACAGTCACTGAGATCATACTTCTTCAGTAGATTCTTTACATACTTCTCTTGACTGATAGTGGTTCCTCTATCAGTCTGTTTGATCTGTAGACCAAGGAAGTATGTTAGTTCACCCATCATGCTCATTTCAAACTTCTTTGCCATTAGTTTTTCAAATTGTTTGCAAAGTTTGAAACTTGTTGAGCCAAAGATGATGTCATCAACATACACTTGTACTAGTATGACATCATTATTTGTCTTATAGATAAACAATGTGTTGTCTATCTTGCCTCTGACAAATTTGTTTTGGATTAAGAAGGCTGAGAGAGTCTCATACCATGCCCTGGGAGCTTGCTTCAGTCCATAAAGGGCTTTGTTAAGCTTACAGACATGATAAGGAGACTCATGGCTTTCAAATCCAGGAGGTTGCTGAACATAAACTTCTTCTTTCAGTGAACCATTTAAGAATGCACTTTTAACATCCATTTGGTACACCTTGAAGTTCATGTATGTAGCAAAAGCAAGGAAGATCCTGATGGCTTCCATCCTTGCTACTGGTGCAAATGTTTCCTCATAGTCAATGCCTTCTTGTTGATTATAGCCTTTGGCTGCAAGTCTGGCTTTGTTTTTAATGACTATGTCATTTTCATCACTTTTGTTTTTGAATACCCATTTCATGCCAATGACTGAGACATTCTCAGGACATTTGACCAAGGTCATTACCTTATTTCTGTCAAATTGTTCCAGTTCATCATGCATGGCCTGAACCCAACTTGGATGTTTAAGTGCTTCTTTAACACTTTTGGGTTCAATTGTGGAAATGAAGTCCACAAATAGGCATTCATTGGATGAGGCTGATCTTAGACTAGCAGCCATGCTCCTGGTGAGCATGCCTTCATAGGCTCTCCAATAATATTGACAAGTTCAATGTCCTGAGACCTAGTCCAAGTTTCTTGAGATCCTGGATACTGATTTGAACTTGTGGAGGCCTGATTGGGTAGAGGGGTTGGTTCTGGAGTAGACACATGATCATTGATTGGATCTTGAGTGTCTATCAGATCACTGAGATTGTTTGGATCTTGAGTATTTTGAACAGGCTGATTGATATCATCAGTGTGTGTATGTGCCTCAACAAACTCAGTGATGGTTGGGTTAGGTAGGTTGTGAGGGATTATGTAATAGGAGAGATTAGCATCATCTTGATACTGAGTAGAAGGATTGTTTTCAGACAGATATTCATCAGGAGGATATCTTGAAGAATTATTAATTCCTATCTCTTCTACTGAGGCAGTTGAGAACCTGATTGCATCAGTGCTCTCATCAAAGGTAACATGAAATGTTTCCTCAGTCTGCTGTCTCCTTGTGTTGAACACTTTGAAGGCTTTTGAGACAAGTGAGTATCCCAGGAAGTATCCATCATCAGCTTTTGCATCAAATTTCCCTAGGTGATCCTTGTGATTATGAATAAACACAGGACACCCAAAGACATGAAAGTAGCTGATGTCAGGGATTCTTCCTTTGAATAACTCATATGGGGTTTTCCCATGTCTCTTGACAATATGGATCTGTTTTGTGTATAACAGGCAGTTTTGACTGCATCAGTCCAAAAATGGTTGGAAAGGACTGATCCACATAGCATTGTCCTAGCAGCTTCAATGAGTGTTCTGTTTTTCCTTTCAGCAACACCATTTTGTTCAGGTGTGTATGGAGAGGAAAAGTTTTGGGAAATACCTTTCTCATCACAGAAACATTCAAGTTCATTATTTTTGAACTCAGTCCCATTGTCAGTTCTAATTTGTTTGACCTTAATGTCATTTTGATTTTCAATGTTCCTGACAAAGGACATGATTGTTTCAGCTGCCTGACTCTTTTTGATCAGGAAGAATACCCAGGTGTATCTAGAGTATTCATCCACTATGACCAGAGTATACTTCTCATGGTTAATAGACCTTGGACTATAGGTCCAAATAGATCCATATGGAGAAGATTAGGCAGTTCCTGATGGAAAAGTTGGTTTTGGTTTTAAAGGATGCTCTGTGATGTTTACCTTTTTCACAAGCTGAGCATGGTTTATCCTTAGAAAACACAAGAGATGGTAAGCCAAGGACCTTGTTTTGTTTTACAAGATTGTTAATGTTCTTAAAGTTCAGGTGGGTGAGTCTCTTATGCCAAAGCCAGTTGAGTGTATCAGTGGCCTTAGCAAAGAGACAAGTTCCATCCTGAGTTAGACTGGACATGTCTAATACATAAACATCTTGTCTTCTTGGTGCAATGAGGACAATTTCCTTATTTGCATTGAAGATGGTTCCTTGCTTATCATCAAACTGAACTATGTATTTTGCATCACATAGTTGACTGACACTGATCAGATTATACTTAAGACCATTTACATATGCTATCCTAGTAAAGACAATACCATTGCAGTTTACTGAACCATAACCTTCAGTGAGACATGATGAATTATCAGCAAATATCACTTTGGGTCCTTGGTTCTTCCACATATTTGTGCAGACACTCCTTAACACCAGTCATGCTCCTTGAACATCCACTGTCTAGATGCCAAACAGGATCCCTGGCATGCTTCTGCACAAATAGTAAACTAGGTCAGTTCTTTCTAGGACTCCATTTCATGGAGGGTTTGGTATTGTAGGTCTTTATGAAAGTATTAATTGATTCATGGTCAGAGGTTGAGTGGACTGAGCTACCACATGTTTTGCATTTGGTTGCAGGGGTAGCCTCAGCAGTCTGAGAGGATTGTTTCATTCCTCTTCTTGACTGAATGACCTTCTCTTTTCCTGAGGATTTCTGAGTGGAACTTCCACTAGATTCACAATGTTTTTCATATTGACAATCCTCAGGGTGGTGGTCATTGAATCCACACAAAGGGCAGGGTGGAAAAGGCTTGGCCTTTTGCTTCTGTTTCAACTTAGAATCAGAAGGGTAGTTCAGGCACTGAGCCTTAAGTCCTGAAAAGTTTATCATGACTGAGCATTGTTTATGATCAGAGGTCCTGTGATCTTCCTTTTTGCAAATCATGCAATAAAGGACTCTATAGCAATCATCAGTGAGATGATTTGTATAGTTGCATAGCTCACATTTTTTCAGGGGTTTTGTGGGTTTGGGTTTGATCTTTGAGGAAGTTGGTCTTTGTTCCTTCTTGGATTGAGAAGATTTCTCAGAAGATGTGATGCGTGGTTTTGTGACCTTACAACAGGTTTTACCTCTCGAGGGATCTCAAGAGGCTTGCAATCCCCACCAGGCAGTGTACCTGACCGATGTAGTATAGTGTAGTGGCAAGTACCGGGGGATTGATCGTTCTCTAGGGGAATAGTGCCGTTAGGATTGAAAAACTACTCTAATAGGTCTAAGGGTGAGGGAAGATTCTTTTTGTATTTTTTATATTTTTTTTAAAAGCAAGTAAAATCTCGGGTTTGAAGGAGTGGGCGGAATTAGTTGCTAGTCAACTAACCCAAATAACTACAATTGCAAATAAAATAAAATAACTGAAAATAAAAAGGTTGTGGAACTTATATGGAGAGAAATGTGTTTACTTAGATTTCCTTACTCCCTAACTATCTTTTTACCGGTTGATTAGTGTGTATTAATTGCGTGGATGACGGGTGTATTCCTTAATACCAATCGTGGGGTGGCGTACGTACTTCCCCAACTCTACAAGCTCCTACTTCACTCCTATGTCGAGCCGGCTAAGAAGCTCCTAACATGGGATCACTAGAATTCGCTCATGCATTAAATACAACCATAATAACCTTAGTACGCATTGGTTCATGTTTCTTAAGACGTTCAAGCAAGTTACCGTATAGGAGGTTAGCCAGTTTTCTTAAGCCTAACATCGATAAACAATCATCCAATACAATTAATAACACACCAACAACCAATAATCAATAGTTAGGTTTCATTAGATCTAAGCAAACACAAGATAAATCTAGCCTAGCATGTTAAATAAAAGACAAGAACAAGATATAATCAAACAACACATAGACATATTGAATGATTAATTGATTACTTATCTTCAATTGAACATGGGAGATCCAAGGGTATAAAACCCTTAAAAATGGCAGAAAAATCGTCTTAGGGTTTCTCCTCACAAAGTTGCACACTAATGACTAAAAATTATGAAAATATATATAGGAAAACAGATCTGACGGTGTCACGTTATAGAGCTGACGCCGTCATCTCGCCGCGGTTAGGGTTTCTTGATGGCCTTCTTGACGCCGTCCCCTTTTAATCCTCCAAAATCCTCTCTGGCTTATCAAGGGTTGACGGCGTCACACTAGGGCTTGACGCCGTCACAGGTACTTTTCCAGCAGACTTTTGAGACTTTGTCGTTTTCTTCACTTTTATGCTCCAAAAACGTCCAAAATGCTTCCTTTTCCAGATTTCTTCTCCAAAGTACCTAAAATGACAAAAGGAACGATTTAGGGCAATATTTGATCAAATAAATACGATTTAGGGCTTAAATGACCCCCTAAAAGCGGTACACTTTTTGCTTCATCAAATACCCTTACACTTGAGATTTGCTTGTCCTCAAGCAAATGCGCTTTTATTCTAATCAAAATACAAGTTAGGGGTCATTTAACGCTAATATAAAAGTAATTACAACAAATAGTCGTTCCACTTTAATCATAATAAGCACGGAGATTACAGACTAGCACCTCACAAGTAGTGTTTAGATACTTACATCTCTCAGGTGTCATAAAAGTATATCTCATAAATGAAAATGAATAATATCTCTCACTACCTGTCATAGCAAATAGATTACCATAGGCTTGGGAAAGGATCAAAAACCTCCTCCACTAGGCGTGAGCACCTAAGATAAACTATCAAAGAGGGCTTTTAAACGGGTTATAACGTTAGGTGTAGGGATATGATAAACACGGTTTTGTTGGATAAAGGATATTTTACTGGTGGCGAGTTAAAGATCTTGATTAATTACATGTACAATATGGCGTTGCTAAGCCAAGAATAGACTCGACTTAAGCTAATGAAAAAAATAACAAAAAGATAAAATAAACATAAAATGAAACGGGATGGTAGTCCGTATGTTTTTTTTTTTTTTTTTTTTTTTTTTTTTTTTTTTTTTTGCATACACTCTTGCCCTACCATCCAAAATAATACATCTGTAACACCCCAACCCGGCAAGGGTAAAGATGTCACGTTAATGGTTTCATATCAGATCAAACAAAGCATACTTCAATAGTAATACAATAACTTGTCAAAGGTTACAAATGAAATACTAACATTACAAGGTCAGGAATGAATCAAAACTAAATACTAAGTCTGCAAATGCAATCCTTCTAATGACTTCTACTTCTGAATAACTATCAAGGTCTTCTAAGTCCAAAAGTCTCTTCACTCATACCCAAACCAGTCATCCTGCTTATAACCTGCCGCACACGAAAAGAAAACGTGCGGCTGAGCTTAAAAAAGCCCAGTGAACAGATATAACGATAATAAACAGAAATAGAGAAATGTACAGAATAACAGAAACAAAGGTCAAACAGATGTAGTATGGTTCAAGGGATAAGTCAATGAATAAGTATAAGGGAAAGAGAAAGGGATAGTAATCCACCACGAGCCCAGAAACAGATCATATCATATCGTAACCATAAATCTTCAAATCATATAGAGGGGAGACCTCTCAGATAATCAGATAATATGAGGGGTGTCCTCATTCTTCAAATGGAGTAGCTAACTCCCAGACATATGTGAAAGGCATGTATTGCACACAGTACCAGTCACCAGAACAGAAATCATATCATATATAGTTAAATCCACTAAACAGAACAGATCTAGGATGCATCCATACGCCCCCCAGAACAAATCATATTGGCCATAATAACAGTAGTGTGCACATATCAGAATCAGAATGGGGACGGTGTAACCAAATCACTAGGGGTACACACTAGTCATGCCAGTGGTGCATCACCGACACAGCCATGTTACCTTCATGGCTAGGGTCACAAATTTTGGCTCGGGTATCAAACTAAGAGTCAGATATCATATCAGATCAGAGTGTCATATCACAAGATTCAATATCAGAAGGTAAATATCGGAAGGTCGACATCAGAAGGTCAATATCAGAAGGTCAAAATCAAAGTTCCATAGTACAATTCATTTAAAAAGGTTTCTACTTAAGAGTCCATTTAAAACTATCTTTTAAATGACGGTTTTCATAAAAATGATCCTTCAGAGTAGTTTTCATAAATGATCTTTCAAACGGTTTTTCGTAAAGATAGTCTTTTAAACTAGTTTTTATAAAAGTTAGTAAAATCCCAATTAAAAGAGTATTGTATCATAATTTGCAAACATCATTTTAAAATAGCTTTTTCTCAAATCATTTCCAGGTCAGAATTAAAAGATTTCCATAGCCCAGGTTCATATCATAGGTCATACTGAAGGGAGTCATAGCAAAGGTATCAAATCAGAGGCTAAACAGATCAGAACATGAAAGAGATCATAGGAAACCTTACAGAGAAGGTCAGAATATCTGTACCTTATTTTAGAAGCAAACACGAATCAGAAAATAGACGTCACAGAAATGATCAGGACCTCTCCTTCTTCACACCTAAGGAATAGCAGACGGAATTACAAGGGATTCTAACTCATATTACTACTTAATTTACTTCTCCACTTTAAGTACTTCAGGGTTCATACGGTTATTATGGTAGTGTCATACATTCAAAGGTTTATTAAGTGTTTAGGATAAGTTGAAGGACCAATTGTGAAATTATCATAAAGTTAGGGTATGAGGTGTAATTATTGTAAAGTTACAGGTTTCTACAAGTTTAGTCCTTTAGTATTATCAAAATAACAACATAGACCCTCTAATGTTTGAATAAAAACACTTAACACTTTTTAAATAACAAAATACACTTTTTCAGGTTCTAAGTAAGTTCTGGACCTGTTTTAATTAATTCAAAAATCAGAGTAGAACTCCGAAATAAAATCTACAAAAATTCACAGAGCTTCTTCAATATTCCTAGTATTTACCCTAATTTTTCCAGATTTTATTAATTAGTTTTGGTATGAATGAAAAATCCACTTTTACAACCAGTCCCAGAAACATGTCTGATGGAACACCCGATAAGTTACCACTTCATTACCCCTTCAGAAAAATTCAAAAAATTCTATAAAAATTCAAGCTACTAGCATACATCCCAAATATTATCCAGTTCAAAGGGATCTTTCTAAATCGACACGGTTTGGAAATTAAAATTTAAAAACCCGGACTGATTTTCCAGACTTAAAAATACGACTGGACACATGATTTTCCAAAAATCAAAAAGTAGCCTTACAAGCCTCTAAAAATTACAAACTAAATTTCTCCAGGTAGCCACTTCATTAAACTACAATTTAGACTCCAGAAACATAAAAATATACGTTCATATGATTAAGTTACAGCCGGTTAAAGTCGAATCAAATTTCAGGTCAGTAGCAGTTTCATAGTTTCATGTATTCTTTTAGGGTTTTTTAGTTGTTATTTTATGTGACAATTTTATAATCATATGTGATATCAAAACTTGACAAGAACACAAGAATATGATAAGGATTGAACAAAGGAGGATGATTCAATACCCTCGTAGACCATGATCGAAATAGGAGGAAGAACACGGATGGATTGAACCAGAAAATTCCAGCCACGATTTCCAACAAATACTCCCTTCGAATGGCTTTAAAAACCCACGATTAACACACCGCCACTAATCAGGAATTCAAGGGCACTACTAGACACCAATTTACAGCCTCAGGAGGCTTCCTTTTTCTGCCTTTGGGTCGCATAGCAGCAACAAGAAAGAGAGCAGCAGATTGTTTGTTTTAAGAGATGAAAATTAGGGTTTCTTTGGTTTATTTTCTTGAACCGTAATATGAGAGATGGAGGAGGAGCAATGTTCGGTTATTTGGGATTAAAGGAACCGTGTGATGGATTGAACCAAATAAGGAAGTGTGCCAAACTTTTAGGGATTGTGATTATATCAACATTTAGTGCATTCTTATCCCTTCTTTTGATTTGTTGTAACCGAATTTTGAGCTAGGGACACAGAAAAAGGAATTTCGACTAGCCTTAGCTAGTATTTTGTAACATTAAATTTGAGATTTTAAAATTGTAGTGTAAGGTCTAATTAATTTAATTTTGTTAGGTAACTTAGGTTTGGTACAATTTATGTTATTTATTAAATTTTCATAAGTCCTCAAAATTTAAAATTTTGAGGGCATTTTTGTCATTTCGTATTATGTTAAATTTTTGGGTTTTACAACATCGCAGGGGGGTTGTATCCCCCTTACACTTGAACTTTTACATAACTTTACAATTAACTATTCTAATGACTCGAATTAAGATAATCGAAACACTTGGAGTACTTTTAAAATATTTAGCACATATGGGGGTAATAATGTTGTTCTTCCCCATTACTCCATTACACTAGTACTTTACCCATGAGTCCCAATCGTCCCAAAACAATATGTACAAGGATAAGACTCGACTTAGCAACCATGTAATCAATTAGATAATTAACTTAGGGTTTAAACAAATGTTGTCACAATAATGCACTAAAAATGAGTGCATACAAGGTAGGCTAAGGCGATTTGGGTGTACATTTAAGTGGGGTGTAAACAAATTCTTACTTTAAGTAAAATGCTTAAAGTTAGAAACGAAAAGATAGGCTCTGAGGGGTGTACTAGGGGTATCGTGTACTAAAAATGAGTACAACGCAAAGGGTGTGGGAGAATTACTTGACCAATGTAGCCAATGTAATTATAACAAAAACACAGGTGTAAAACAATGGGTTAATCCTAATGCCTCTTATCATGTAGTAAATCTAACTACACGAATGTAGTCTCACTTGTGGCCTCGGAATGGTCCTAACGCAAGTTCTAGAATCTAAGTGCTACCGGTACACACATCATAGCATAAATGCTTTTCCTACCAATTCTAGGGGCGAACCTCACATATTTGGGGGTGGAAATTTTTTTAGTGGTACGGTTTTGTGCTAGTCATATAACTCCTATCCGTGAGACGCTCATTAAGACCAAAGTTTCACTCCTATATGTTGTAAAAAATTTTAAATTTGGCACTAAAATTGCCTTAACAGGTATTTCTCTCAGTTTTATTACACATCTACCATTAAACAAACGAAAAATCAAGCGTAATAGCATTCTCTAAAGTATCGTACTTTACCCCCCCCCCCCCCTTACACTTAAGATGAACATTGTCCCCAATGTTCAAATAACAAGATGTAAAAGTAAATAAGGTAAAAGAATGAAATCAAATACTCCTCTGATTCGCTCGGTGGATAAAGGGGTAACATGGTTAGATCTTCTTCCAAGGTAATGTTGAAGCTTCAAGACTAAAGCAGCGCTAAAAGCTAGATTCCACATACATGTCCTTGTCCAAAATAACCTGTTAAACCTGAGAAAACTAACACGAAAACCTGCATAACATCGGCGGGATAAATCTGTATAAGGATATAATGCTTGTGGAATGATTATTTTGCAGATTCCTGGAGTTTATAAGTTAGAGATTTAATAAAGCATTTTATGATTCCGGAAGAAAAACAAAACTTTCAAAAAAAATTCCAGAAAACTGTTCCTGACGCCGTCAGACTGGGGTCTGACGCCGTCAGAAGTGATCTGACAGATTTTTCATGTTAAGTTTTCGGAAAATTTCTGGAAAAACTCAATCCTTATTTCTTGGAAATCCTGCAAAATGTCATTATGACTCGATACAAGCATTTGACTCAAACAATTACTAATATGTATGTTAATTTAATATTGTTATGATTCATGTTCATTTGTTCTAATAAACCTATTTGGATTTCCCTTACACTTATCTTTTGCAAAATACCTTTATATGTAGTTAAGACGAAGTTAAAAACAAGATAAAGCATTTTCACAATTTAGTTTTGAACATGAATCAATAATAATAAAAATTAAACATACATACGGAAGCAAATAAAATCAAACAAACAAATAAATAAACACACAAAGCAAATAAAGCTTGGGTTGCCTCCCAAGAAGCGCTTTTCTTTATTAACGAGTCTTGTAGCTAGACTCAAAGTCAGCGTACATTACGTGACTCCATAATTGGTCATGGTTTCTAGGCCATTCTCATGTCCGGTTTTATATTCCGGTCCTAATTTCAAACAATCCTTGTAGAAACCGGATATCCTTTCCATAACATAGTCTACTCCTTTACTTCTATCTCCATCATTCCTATAGTAGACTGCTTGCTTAAGCTCCTTCTCAACATTTGACAAGTGTTGGAATTGCTCTATCTTATATGGCATTTGGTAGTTTACCTCATCGGTCTCATACTTAAATCTAACTATCCCTAAGAAAGGTTCATAAGTCATTCTAGAGACCTCAACAAATGGTTTTCCAAAAACTACTTGAATTAAGCATGCATCGACTAGTGGGCGGATATCTTCTACAATTACAAAGTCGGTGGCATAGGTGAAGTTTCCTACATAAACCGGTAATCCCTTAACTCTTCCCGTGAAGTTACTCATCCAACCCTTATCAGGGAGCATCCTATACCCAAGTTGATTTTTCATTATCAAGTTGTAGTGGGCTCTAGTCATGATGTTTATGGGCGATCTAAGGTCGATGTAAGCTTTCCACACATGTAAATGTCCGATTTTGCATGGTATGTTGAGATTAGAAGGGTCGCCCATTTCTATAATTGGTCTACCTAGGAAGTACGGTGTCTCGGGGTCATCGAATAAGTCTGTATGATATGCGCGCTCTTCCTTAGTGGGTAGCCTATTGAATTAGTCCTCATCATCATCTACTTTTTCAATCTCACTTTTCCTAACTTCTTTATCAACCTCGACTTTCTTAACCTCATCCTCAGGTTCACTATTATCCTCATTCCTATCAATTGGTTTAATAGTGACAATGTTGACGAAGTGGACATGTTTGGATGAAGAGGGGTCTTTTACTTGGGGTCCGCTATTTGTGTTCCTAGCGTCCTTATGTGGAGGTGATAGCACTTGGTTATTGAGGGCTTTCAATAAGTTGTCAATTTTATTGGTCATCTCCGTTTGTTGTTGATTGAATTCGGATTCGAATCTAGCTATCCGAGCTTCTTGAGATGCCATAAATTTGGACATCAATCCTTCAAGATTATTGGTACTACCATAATTGTTGGAAGGATTGTTATTGAAAGTACGGTTTGGGGATGAACCGCTTGATTGGAAACGATTAGGTGGGTTGAAAGAATTGGTTTGTTGTGCGTTTTGGTTTTGTTTCCACCTAAGGTTTGGGTGATTTTTCCATGAGGGGTTGTATGAATCACCGTAGGGGTTTGGCTCGGGTTTGAAAGTGTACCACTTGTCTCCCGCTCCGTTGGTACGCGAGGATGCGTAGTCCGCAAAAGCTTGTTCGGGGAGTTCCACGCAATCACAAGTGTCGTGGGGACCACTACATAATTCACACGAAGAAGTGATTTTGTTCACTTGGCTTGAAGGTTTAGGAGCCTCGTAGGATTTCATAAGAAACTTGACTTGGTCTTCAAGTTCTATGATCCTACGGTCGGAAGTGCTTGAATTGTTCGAAGGCAAAGATATTGCCTTGACCGTTTTATTCAAATCACGGGGATCATTCCAACTTTCGTTGTCATAAAGAGCAAGATCTTCCAGGAGAGCCCATGATTGTTCCGCACTTAGATCACGTAGCTTACCACCGGCCGATTGGTCAATGGTTTGCCTCGTGGAGAGATTGATGTGGTCATAGAAGATTTGGACTTGGAGCCAAAGTTCTATGCCATGGTGAGGGACTTTTTGGAGGAAGTCCTTGAATCGAGTCCATGCCTCGTAGAGGGTTTCGCCTTGACGTTGTTGGAACATCAAGATATCATTCCTTAGCCTGGTAGTTCTTCCTGGTGGGAAAAACTGAGCAAGGAAACGAGTGGTGAGATCATCCCAAGAGGTGATGGATCCTGCGGGTAGACGTTCTAGCCATTGACTAGTTTGGTCCCGCAGAGAGAATTGAAAGAGACGCAGTTGGGTCGTCTCTCGAGTGGCAACATCAAGGTCTACGGAATCAACAATTTTGAGAAAGTCCTTGAGATGTTGATTAGGATCTTCGGAACGAAGTCCATGGAATGCGCATCCGCTTTGCACCAACCGGATGGTGTCGGATCGCAAGGGAGTGACATTGGCTCCTTGAGTGAGCTCAATGGTGTTTCGATAGCCATGGTGGCTAGGACGAGAGTAGTCTCCTAAGGTACGGGCTCTAGGAGGTGGGTGTTGTTGTGGTGGTGGGTTGTTGGGATCGAGGATATTACCACCTTCCATGATGTCGGATGGTAATGGTTACGAACAAAAAAACGAAGAAAAAAGATAGACTAAAGAAAACCTAGAAAAAAAAAATCTCACTAGAAAGGAATCTAGTGAGTAGACCTAATAAAATAAAAATTCAACCTAAACAATAACTATTCCCCGGCAGCGGCGCCAAAAACTTGATGCGTGGTTTTGCGACCTTACAACAGGTTTTACCTCTCGAGGGATCTCAAGAGGCTTGCAATCCCCACCAGGCAGTGTACCTGACCGATGTAGTATAGTGTAGTGGCAAGTACCGGGGGATTGATCGTTCTCTAGGGGAATAGTGTCGTTAGGATTGAAAAACTACTCTAATAGGTCTAAGGGTGAGGGAAGATTCTTTTTGTATTTTTTATATTTTTTTTAAAAGCAAGTAAAATCTCGGGTTTGAAGGAGTGGGCGGAATTAGTTGCTAGTCAACTAACCCAAATAACTACAATTGCAAATAAAATAAAATAACTGAAAATAAAAAGGTTGTGGAACTTATATGGAGAGAAATGTGTTTACTTAGATTTCCTTACTCCCTAACTATCTTTTACCGGTTGATTAGTGTGTATTAATTGCGTGGATGACGGGTGTATTCCTTAATACCAATCGTGGGGTGGCGTACGTACTTCCCCAACTCTACAAGCTCCTACTTCACTCCTATATCGAGCCGGCTAAGAAGCTCCTAACATGGGATCACTAGAATTCACTCATGCATTAAATACAACCATAATAACCTTAGTACGCATTGGTTCATGTTTCTTAAGACGTTCAAGCAAGTTACCGTATAGGAGGTTAGCCAGTTTTCTTAAGCCTAACATCGATAAACAATCATCCAATACAATTAATAACACACCAACAACCAATAATCAATAGTTAGGTTTCATTAGATCTAAGCAAACACAAGATAAATCTAGCCTAGCATGTTAAATAAAAGACAAGAACAAGATATAATCAAACAACACATAGACATATTGAATGATTAATTGATTACTTATCTTCAATTGAACATGGGAGATCCAAGGGTATAAAACCCTTAAAAATGGCAGAAAAATCGTCTTAGGGTTTCTCCTCACAAAGTTGCACACTAATGATTAAAAATTATGAAAATATATATAGGAAAACAGATCTGACGGCGTCACATTATAGAGCTGACGCCGTCACCTCGCCGCGGTTAGGGTTTCTTGATGGCCTTCTTGACGCCGTCCCATTTTAATCCTCCAAAATCCTCTCTGGCTTATCAAGGGTTGACGGCGTCACACTAGGTCTTGACGCCGTCACAGGTACTTTTCCAGCAGATTTTTGAGACTTTGTCGTTTTCTTCACTTTTATGCTCCAAAAACGTCCAAAATGCTTCCTTTTCTAGATTTCTTCTCCAAAGTACCTAAAATGACAAAAGGAACGATTTAGGGCAATATTTGATCAAATAAATACGATTTAGGGCTTAAATGACCCCCTAAAAGCGGTACACTTTTTGCTTTATCAAGATGCAATCTTCTCTCCTAGCTTCCTGACCATTTCAGCCAACTGGTCAAATTTTGAGTCAGGGCTTTGGGTTGTTTCTTCAGAATGGACTGAAGTTGATGAGTCATCAGTATTTACTGAGACATCAAGGTTTGCTCTCTTCAGGATGGTTGTTCCCCTTCCTGATCTCTCCTTTGGAGAGTGTGGTGAGAAGACCATAGGTAGGAGGCCTAAGTTAGGTGCAGCACCCTGAAGGGTATTTAGTGGAGGAAGTGGAGGGTATGATTCTGATTCAGACTCATTCAAGGACTCAGTGAGTGGTTCAGTGAGTTCAAGCTTATTGAGTTTTTCAGTGAGTCCAAGCATATTTTTCAAAGCCTGACTTTCAGGAAGCAAGATCTTTCCAGTCTCAAAGTTTGGTAACTTACTGACTGGGTTGTCCCTGACAATCCAGTCATTTGACTTGGGAAGCAATTCTTGCTCAAAAGATATGCCAGCTGGAACAAAGTTAATTTCATTTTGACACACAATTGGATCAACCATAAGAGGGTCAATACCAATGGTTTTCTGAGAGATTAATCCCACAGTGTCAAAAACCTTAGGGTTCTTCTTGGTCCAGCTTTGAATGATAGCCTTTTCTTTGTTAAGTTCAGTTTGAAGGACTTGGTTTTGTTTCAAAATCTCAGTGTTCTGAATTTTTAGAGTTATTGTTTCTAGTTTGGCTTGCTTAAGTACAAGCAGTTCATCTCTACATTTGTTCAATTCTGACACAATATTGTTATATTTTGAAAACAAGTTAAGCCTTTGTTCCTCAACAAACTTTAAATCAACACAAATATAATTCATGTAAGACTGCCAATCAGAATCATCTTCCATAGAAAGTAAAGTATTTACCTTCTTCATGGTGATGTTGACCCACTCACCATTTCTAGCATGGCCTTTTCCCACAGCCACCTGATCCTCTTCAGAAAGTGCCATCAGTGCACTAACTCTTATTTCCTCATCTGAGGAAACCTCTTCATCATCCCAATCATATGCTTCAGCTATTAAAACCTTGTTCTTTGTCTGAATAGGTTTAGATGTTTGAGCAGCCTGAGGCAATATGGGGTTAGTTTCAAGAAGTGCAAGTTTAGCTTTGATATTCCTATATTTTGTTTCAAAATTCCTTTTGACCTTTGTTTTGGAATTGTTGGGTGGACTGAAACATTTTAGGTTGAAACTTGCTAGTTCCTGAAAATTTGTAAGAAGGTTCTGAGATAGTTTTAGAATAACAGTCCCTAGCAAAATGACCCTTTTTACCACATTTAAAGCATTCAGTGGTCTCATTTGCTTTTGATTTTGTAAAGTTGGACTGATTTCTTTTGATGAAACGTTTTGAACTAGCAAGGAGTGCCCTTTCTTGGAATTCCAAGTTCAGGTCATTCAGGTACTCCTCATCATCCATTCATCAATTTCTTCTTCAGAATCCTCTTGAATATCCTGCACAACACCATTAGAATAGAAAGCAGTTGATATGGGTGTGGAGGTTAAGGCCTTTTTGGACTCAAAAGCTTTTAAGTCAGGGTATCTCCTTGAGATCAAGTTGTCTTCATAGACAAACTTCCCATAAATTTCAGGGAGCTCAAGGGTCTGAATGTGGTTAGCATTCCTCAGGCCTTGTGAGAAGTTGAGCTACTTCTCAGGGAGACTGTTGACAAAGCCAACATTTGTCTCATGTTTGGACAGTACAACACCATCATTTGATAATTCATTTATCAAAGTCTTGTATCTGGTGTAGGTCTGTGAGAGACTTTCAGAGTCTTTTGCCCTGAAAGTATTATACTCAAGTTTAAGGTCCATGACCCTATTTTCCTTGGTATCTGAGGGACCCTCAAAGCTGTTTACCAAGTCATCCCAAGTTTGCTTGGCTGTTAGACAGTTGATGACTGATTCCATTACATCGTCAGGAAGACATGATATAAGGATGCTTTTCAGGCGTTGGTCTTGATTGACCACCCTCCTCTCATCAATGGTCCATTGGGCCTCAGGCTTGTTTAGCCCTGTGGCAGTCTTTGGGACAAATGGGCCATCCCTGATACAGGTGATGTAGTTGGGTTCCATACCAGTAAGATAGCAAATCATACGCTTCTTTCATTTGCTAAATTTCCCAGCTTCAAGTCTGGCTGCAACAGCTGAGTAGCTGCCACCCTTTTTGTCGACTAGCTGGGGTACATTGATATCAACCATAGTAGGATCTTGGTTTTAAAAACCTAGAGCACTCTTGGTTAGTTTAAAAGATTTTATAAACCAGAGGCTCTGATACCACTTGTTGGTCCCTTTACACGATTAGAGTTAACTAGAAAGTTAATCTATTTGTGTTAATGACTAATACAATGTTTAAGGATAATTCTAACAGTTATAAAACGTGAATATAAAAACAACAATATTTTTCAACGTTTAAATTCTTATTAGAAATAATTCCAAGAATCTATACCCAAGTGTTTTGCGGAACAAACACTTGGGATTGAATAGACAAGGGTATGGGGTGTCTCCTATCGAAACTCAAGTTTTGCTTGAGTGGTAACAATATACCCACTGAGCTATCTCAGCGAGTTGTATACTCTTTGTAGGAGAGAAGTTCCTTTGTAAAAGTTCAAGACTTTAAATATACAAAGCACTCTTTAACTTCTCTCCCATCTGATCTATTTATACACAAGTAATCTAAGTATAAGTGATTAAATATAATACAAGTTGTTGAGGTTGCGTGTCTGACAATTACAAATAGTAATTGTCATTTCCAAGAACCAATAGGAAATGGCTAATAAGACTTTGGGAGTTGTTGGCTGACACTCCATGACTTTTAGCCGCAATAGGGAAGGTTGGATCTGACAAGAGAAGAGTGTTGGGCTGACACTATTATCTTCTCAGATCTTTTCCCTATTGTTCCCGCCTTTTCTTCAGGCGTTGGTTCCTCAGTCCTTCAATCACTTTGTTGGTTGAGGAGACTGGGGTTCAGTGAGTTCTTGTCCAACACTCACTGAACCATCATCTTCTTCTTTGGCTTAAGTCCTACTCAGGGAGTACCGCCTTCCTGAGTAGTGAATCCTTCTTCTTGAATTCGCCTTAAGCATCCTGAAGATGACTCACTGAGAGGCTATTCTCTCAGTGACTTGAATTGTTCTCGGTTTAAGTTAACACTTAGTTAATTTGTGTCCAAATCATGTTTGAAGCATTCTTGGGTTTTTTCATGACCCAACAAGTTAAGTTTATAGAATTGGGTGTCATCGATGTATAACGTAGGCACGGATTAATGTCTTTTACTTTTATATCTTTTGTGACTTCAATTAAAGTATCAACATATTCAATCATTGGTTATATGCTATTATGACCAATATATAAAACATCATATTACAAAATCTATTATAACTAAACTGTAAAACACAATGACAAACCATACTCTTAATATTCAGCTCTTTTAACCAAAAGACCAAATACATTCTTAAAAGTGTCAAATCTCACATGCTTAACCGAAATTTTTTGTCCGGTATGAGTTTGTAGTTTCTAAATATGACAAAATCGAAACCTTTGTGTGCCAAAGAAGAAACTGACGGTCTATGAAAAATAAGACAGCGTGATTCTTGATTTTTTGCAATAAAAGGTGTAATTAATTACTGAAGTCAAATGCCAATATGAGTCCATGAGGGGGTGCCAAGAAGTATTGTCCCTCATTGCCATTACACCATAATCTTAATTAGTACATGGATTGAAGAGGGAAGTGGTTAAACGAATTAAGCGAAGAAACTCAATACAACCTTGAACAACACGTACCACAACCACAACAAATTAGAAACCTTCTCCTAAGTGTCATTCCAATCTGATCGTAACGGAAGCCATAAGACCATAAACAATGGCTTGTGTGAAAGCATGTTGGAACATGTGTAATTCAAAATAGATACACAGTTTATTAATCTTGATCATGAGCCATGATATAAAAGGTACTGCCAAAAGGAAGTGATTTCTTTCAAGAGAATTTTAAAATTTAATTGGCATTCAATTTAAAGTATCAACAAACATCACGATATTTTTGCTACAGATTACTTAGATTGAACATAGATGGTTACATTTGTATTCAAACTTATAATTATAATAGAACATGTGCTAATTAAATATTTGCCTCCCTAAAATTAAGGTAATGATTAAGTTCATTTTAAACGGTTGAGATTTATTATCAATTTGATCCTACGGTGGAAAGACGATGCCATGTCATCATTTTTTCTCTCTGCTCCGTCGGCAATATATATATTAATGTGCGGATAAAAGAGGCCATAAATAGATACACACCAACTGCTCTTACTGCTGCTCAAAATGCATAGACCTTTTTTTTTAGCTATGTATATTATATAAATTCATGCTCCATTATAAGTAACATATAACTTTTTTCAGAGACGGAACTTAGAAGGGAATGATGGGGGTTGTGGCCCCTCTAAACTTTTTGACTCTATGTATATTTTATACCTTTTTATAAATGGTTTTATTCATTTTTAATACAAAAATTTCAACGTAATGTATATCGGCCCCTTAAAGTAATGTTTTTCAAGTTGGCCCCTCTACCAACAACATTAAAGTTCCGTCTATGACTTTGTTTACGTTGTTAGTATATATTGTTATTATTCATTTTCATAACTTGAAATGGATGAATACAACCATCTTCTTTTACAAGAAAAATCATGTGTCGATTTGTTCTTCAACTCGAGTAAGGTACTCTTCCTATAAAAATCATTGTGTTAGTTTTGCGAGAAAAAAAAAAAGTTGTAATCGTGAAAACTTTTGTGGCAAGATATAAAATAAAAAAACTATCCAATCTCGTCTACTAATCTCTACGGCTTCCACTTGAATTTGATAAAAGGGCAATAAGAATAATAATAAGTAATAAAAAAGCATATTAATCCACAAAAATATGTGAATTGGCGGGAACACCCTGACCTCGGGTGTCTTTTGTCACCAGCCATTGTCGTCCTCACAAGGAATAGCTCCGGAAACTCTTCTGTCCCAGTGGGGCACCAACTGGAGTGGGCAGAAGCCGATGCTAGAATCCTTGACTTTTTATCAACAAAATCTCTCTGGGTGCCAACTGAGCCAAAGCCGTCTTTGTATAAAATAAAAAAAAAGAAAAAAAGTAGAAGACACCACAACTACCATCAACTTATAATGTTTAGGAAAAGTGGTTATTTTGTGTTCAGTTTACACATTTGATGTGTTTGAATTGTTAGTAAAAGTGTAAAACTACTAGGGGTGTTCATGGATCGGGTAATATCCGCAGTAACCGAAACCAAAACCGAACCGAACCGAAAATAGCCGAACCGAATTCTTAACCGAACCGAATTGGTAAAAACCGAACCGAACCAAACATTTTAATCGGTTTATGGTTCGGTTATGGGTTTAGCATATTGACAACCGAACTGAACCGAAAACCGAATTATAATTAATATTTAATATTTTTTATGTATTAATTAAAAAAATATAACTTGACTAACCCTAGGTCCTATGATGTTAGGGTATTTTGTGTTCAATAGATGTTAAAACTTGTCTAGGTATGTCGTTTTGCATATATTTTGGCATACCGTCATGGGGTCATGTGCTATGATTAGTTATTTCTTAGGAAAGTTTATGTATCTGGATGATGTATGTTCTATTCTCTAGGTTTAATCATTTGACATACATATCAATATGTGTATGCAAGACTGTTATGGTTCAATATTAGAGCAAATATAAATGTTGTTCAATATTCAAGTACAAAATTTCGGTTTTCGGTTTTGACCCATAACCGAACCGAACTTCGGTTCGGTTCTCGGTTCGGTTCGGTCACAAATATTTTCGGTTCGGTTCGGTTCGGTTTTCGGTTATGACTCAAATTTTTTTTTAACCGAACAACCCGAACCGAATAAACCAATTAACCGAGAATCGAACCGATGAACACCCCTGATGTGTTTGAATTGTAAGTAAAAGTGTAAAACTACTTATGTTTTTAATTGTCATGATATTATTTTTAGTGGTATTATACAAAGCTATTTTGTTTGTGTTTGGCATCATACTAAATCTTAAAAGTTTATATTTACATTTATTTGTTTATTTTTCTTCTTTCAAAAAACAGAGTATATGTCAAAAACTTTAGTGTGTTACAAAATACTTTTAAATTATTATTATCTACTCTAAAAATACCTAAATTGGTATTTAATTAAAATTTAATATCCGATTCTTGTAGGTATTACTAAAACTAGTAAGAAAAGACAACGATAGATCCGATATGTTATAAAAGAGAATGGTAGCATTATTGGAGTATTCGAGTTTGCGATAGCCACTACAAAAAGCGGGTCGAGTAAGTTGGTTGTTTTAGGAAAGTAAAAGAGAAATAATAAAAAATAGTTTTATGAAACCGGTTAATATGTAATCGTTTTTGTTGATAAATAAATAAATTAGACAAAATGATAGTAAAAATAAAATAAATCAAAATTGTATTAGAAAAGGAAAAAGAGAATTGGTAGGTATTGCAATAAAAAGGAAAGTAAAAGGACTAAGAAAGGATAATTGTAAAAGTTTTACAACTTTACCAAATTAATTATTGACCACTTGACCTAATTTTCCCTCACTCACCCCAAATTTCAAATTTATTTCACTATTACACACTCTCTCTGGGCCGGGGTAATGGCGTTTCCATGGTTTGAACTTCAACCTGAACTACATGACAAGGTCATCATGAAGCTTGATGCTTTGGAGGTGTATAGGTTGAAGGCATGTAGCCAAAACATAAGGCATCTTCTGACGTCACCCCAGTTCATGACGGAGTACAATTCCCGTGAAGACAGTGGCAGCGGGGCTTATTGTTTTACACACATCCAGGATGTTGATGATTTGGGAATGGGAGCCATTCATGGGTACCGTTGGGATGAATGTAGATGATTTGTTGATTAATTTTGTGGTTCCCGGTGACACGTTGACCCTCCTCTTCTGTTGTACGAGCCACTTTCTTTTCTCAAGAGTAAGGGAAGGCGAAGATATGGTACTTGTGGTCGTCAATTTCACTAATCGCCTTACAATGACCATTCCTTGTCCCCCACCAATGCAAGCTGCCCACTTCCTTGATGACCAGCGCAACATACAAATGATTGTCTTTGCTATTGAGGCGGAACTTCATTTCAGAATCATACACGTAGTGATTGATGAGGCCTTACAAGTTCCGCGTCTCAGTGTGTATGATTCCACAGTTGATGGTCGTGGAGGAGGTTGGGTCATGATTCAGCAAGTAGCACACGAGGCTCCCCATGAAGGCTTGCAACTTGATCCCTATAATGAGCACTTCATGATTCTTCCTCATGGAGGCATGCATGTCCTTTTTGTGACTTTACAAAACCAGGTACCTACTACTTTTCAGTGATATCCTTGAGTTAGTTCCCCGGCTCATAAGTGTTTTATACATCTTTTTGTCGCTTGTTATTATATTTCAAATGTAAATTACATTCCACTTTTTTTGTGACAATGCAAAACCAGGTACCCTTGTTTCTCAGCCTTCACCTAGACGATCTTTTCGCTGTTCCGGTTGATTTCCCCATAACTGTGTTCAATGTTGAATTTGGCTGGAACTTTAATATGCCCAAACACTTCGCCCCTGGAGGTCAAGGTTGGGCTGCTACCATCATTACCCATGACCACGCAGAAGTCGGTGTAAGCATCATCAAATACGTGAGCCTCTTTCGATTCAACCCCTATGGCGCCACTTATCTGCATTGGTCGTCTCTTGAAGCTGACTTTCTTGATGAAAACGAGGAGCTTATTATCTTGTCCATCTTATGCGAGGCCACAGACCATATCGTTTAAGTTGGAGTGGTGGTCAATCATGGGTTAAACATCTGGTCCATCAAATGGTTCATTTATCGGATCGCCTCCGGTCGGTGGAGTGTTCATGACGCCCCCGAGATGAATGCTACTCGGGTTGGTTTCCCTCGCCTCACCTCCGGGCTAACCATTCAGGTATCTCCCCTCTCTCTCTCTCTCTCTCTCTCTCTCTCTCTCTCTCTCTCTCTCTTTCCCTCTTTCTCCCTCTCTCTCTCCTCTCTCTCTCTCTCTCTCTCTCTCTCTCTCTCTCTCTCTCTCTTCATTTTAATTATCTGATTTCTTGGGCCTCTTCAATTAATGTTTCTGGCTCAAAAGAGAGGTGTAAGTTTTTGCTGCTCTAATGATTGTCTTCCCCTTTTGGGGGGATGTTTGTGTGGATTCTCATATACGGTATTTGTTAATTACTTCACAACATGATATTTGCTAATATGCGACGTCTAGATTCACATTGTAAATGTCAATCCATTGTGTTCGTATCCCAACCATCTGTACTCTAGATAAATTATGCTTTCATTGACGAATGACCTAACCTTGTTTTGATGAAAACTAGCATTTTTCCAGTACACATGGTAGGTTCATTGTGTTGGTCATAATGCAGATAAAACTTTCTTTTATGGACAATTGACCTAACATTGTTTAAAAAAAACTAGGGTCTCATAGCCTAGTGTAACACCCCCAAAATCTGGTTTAGCGGAAGCGTACATGTCACTGGGGTGCTACTCAATTGGTATCACAACACAGAGTATAAAGAACGGTTTTAACTCAACCGTTTAAATTAAATTTCATATTCAAAAATGATTTGTTTACAACATTCCAAAATAGTGCAAAAATATAAGCCCATAAAAGATTTTAAGTAGACCCAATTATATCAGAGTCTTCTATGACCATGCCATGCCCTGCCAAAAGTCTTCGCTACTAAATTATCGCCTTAAACCTGAAAATACATGCTAAAAATGGTCAACACTAGGTTGGTGAGTTCATAGATTTGATTAAAACATATCATTTTACACAGAATATCATAAAGTCCTGTATTAAAGTTTGGTTAATCGGTACGCTCGCCATGACCAGTACGCCTGGTAATGAAACCGTTTCGCCCGGTCAATGTACCTGGTACGCCCGGTACTGTTCAGTACGTCTGATCTATGAACATGTCAAGTATACATATAAAGCATTCAAGTAACCACTCTTATACATATCTGACCAGTACCCCTGATCTATGTATATATCATATATCCAAATAAGGCATTCAAGTAAACAGTCTAGCATATAACACCATTCACATTTCAAGTAAAACAATCAATTCTAGATTTCATATACCAAATAAACAGTCATTGAATTTAGTTTAAAACAAGCATGTATTCTCCCCCAAACTAGTTATAAAACGAGTAAAAGTAGGGGCCATGAACTCACCTTTAATGGTCTGAACAGTGAATGATGTGAAGTTAAGGAGTGCACGACACCAACACGCAACCTAGATTAAATAACCATGTCTTAGTTTCAAGTATTAAATTTAAGTCTTTTCATAATTTAATTTCAATGTTTTAGAGTATTTATGTTGTTGTCACTTGTGTCGCGGCAAGTGTGGTTACTAAGGACTTTCCTAAGAGTTGGTAAGGTGTAACTCTATAAATGACCTAAAGGTATAGTAATGAGGAATTTGGGGACATTGAACTATCTAAAGCACAAATGGATTTAGTCGAGATGTAATATATATATATATATATATATATATATATATATATATATATGTATGTATGTATGTATGTATGTATGTATGTATGTATATATGTATGTATGTATGTATTATAGTTGTGTAATTTGTTCGTCATGTCCGATTATGTTGATTTTAAAGTAAGACCTAACGTATGTGACGTTCATTACCTACTAGTTAAATGGTTTGAGAAAATTTAATATAACATTAATTTTAGTAAACTTGGTTAATTTAACTAAGTTTGCATTATTAATTCATTATGTTTCATTTTTATACATCTTTAGTTTAGAACAATATATATCTCGCCAATTTTTGTTCAAGTTAAGTTTGATACAACATCCTTGTTTTCACTAGTGACGTTTATATTATTTGACTTAGTTTTAAATAACAAAAGTAAGTGTCACTTATATATATTACTCGGCACGTGTGTTATTGCCTAACTTAACGTGTAAATGGGTTCGTCATTTATTTCACTCGTGTCCCACATTTTTAACTACACAGGAGTTTGCACTTATATTTATATTTCATTTTCGCCGATTTTATGTGCTACCATAGATGTAATCTTGAAATAACATATATAGTGCTAAATGGTTTAGTTATTGTTGTCGTGTTTTATATTACGGTGATTCAAGTTCCATGCTAGCTCAAATGAAATTTCATTTTGTATTCGGTTATTTAAGTTTTTAAATGTATATGTATTAGTTATTACAAAATGTCTTCGTGGTCGGCTCACGTAGATTTAATTTGACGACAATTAACCTTATAAGTATTAACTAAGTTATGTATATTCATCACTAATTGGGCTGCGGCCCACTGGATTCGAGGAGGGGGATACTCGGTATTGGGCTAAACTGATTTTCAGTAACTACAATGGGCCTGGTGGCCGAGCTACCACTAGCAGAATACATCATGGATTAAAACCTAAAGGAATTAGATTGGGCTTGCTCTTGGGCTCTAAGCGGGCTATATTTCTGGTCCGGCCTGGGACAGAAATGCAATACAAGTCTTAATGGAATGGATGTATTTCTTGGGAATTCTTGGCCAGTGTTTCGACATCAAAATGAACTAAAAACTCAGGGTTTGATTTACCTTGGGTCGAGTACTACTCGACCCTAAAGTATAGAGGTCTCGGTGTGTGATGCGTGGTTTTGCGACCTTACAACAGGTTTTACCTCTCAAGGGATCTCAAGAGGCTTGCAATCCCCACCAGGCAGTGTACCTGACCAATGTAGTATAGTGAAGTGGCAAGTACAGGGGGATTGATCGTTCTCTAGGGGAATAGTGTCGTTAGGATTGAAAAACTACTCTAATAGGTCTAAGGGTGAGGGAAGATTCTTTTTGTATTTTTATATTTTTTTTTATAAAAGCAAGTAAAATCTCGGGTTTGAAAGAGTGGGCGGAATTAGTTGCTAGTCAACTAACCCAAATGACTACAAGTGCAAATAAAATAAAATAACTGAAAATGAAAAGGTCGTGGAACTTATATGGAGAGAAATGTGTTTACTTAGATTTCCTTACTCCCTAACTATCTTTTACCGGTTGATTAGTGTGTATTAATTGCGTGGATGATGGGTGTATTCCTTAATACCAATCGTGGGGTGGCGTACGTACTTCCCCAACTCTACAAGCTCCTACTTCACTCCTATGTCGAGCCGGCTAAGAAGCTCCTAACATGGGATCACTAGAATTCGCTCATGCATTAAATACAACCATAAAAACCTTAGTACGCATTGGTTCATGTTTTTTAAGACGTTCAAGCAAGTTACCGTATAGGAAGTTAGCCAGTTTTCTTAAGCCTAACATCGATAAACAATCATCCAATACAATTAATAACACACTAATAACCAATAATCAATAGTTAGGTTTCATTAGATCTAAGCAAACACAAGATAAATCTAGCCTAGCATGTTAATTAAAAGACAAGAACAAGATATAATCAAACAACACATAGACATATTGAATGATTAAATGAATACTTATCTTCAATTAAACATGGGAGATCCAAGGGTATAAAACCCTTAAAAATAGCAGAAAATTCGTCTTAGGGTTTCTCCTCACAAAGTTGCACACTATGAATAAAAATTGCAAAACTATATATAGAGTTTAGTGGCTGACGGCGTCACGTTGTAGGAGGTGACGCCGTCTCCTCGCCGTGGCTAGGGTTCCCGGATGGTCTTCCTAACGCCGTCCCTTTTTAATCCTCCAAAATCCGCTCTGGCCTATCAGGGGTTGACGCCATCAGAATAAAGCTTGACGCCGTCTCTCTTTAACTTAAACCGTGATGGCCTTGATCACCTTAAAGGGTGACGCCGTCAGACTTTCCATTGCAAAACTCTCTGGCGCGTCACGTGTATTTTTCATATCCACCTCTTTTGCCAAGCCATGACGCCGTCAGGAGCAATTCTTGACGCCGTCAAGTGTACTTTTCCAGCAGCTTTGGAGACTTTGTCGTTTTCTTCACTTTTATGCTCCAAAAACGTCCAAAATGCTTCCTTTTCCAGATTTCTTCTCCAAAGTACCTAAAATGACAAAAGGAACGATTTAGGGCAATATTTGATCAAATAAATACGATTTAGGGCTTAAATGACCCCCTAAAAGCGGTACACTTTTCGCTTCATCAAATACCCTTACACTTGAGATTTGCTTGTCCTCAAGCAAATGCGCTTTTATTCTAATCAAAATACAAGTTAGGGGTCATTTAATGCTAATATAAAAGTAATTACAACAAATAGTCGTTCCACTTTAATCATAATAAGCACGGAGATTACAAACTAGCACCTCACAAGTAGTGTTTAGATACTCACATCTCTCAGGTGTCATAAAAGTATATCTCATAAATGAAAACGGATAATATCTCTCACTACCTGTCATAGCAAATAGATTACCATAGGCTTGGGAAAGGATCGAAAACCTCCTCCACTAGGCGTAAGCACCTAAGATAAACTATCAAAGAGGGCTTTTAAATGGGTTATAATGTTAGGTGTAGGGATATGATAAACACGGTTTTGTTGGATAAGGGATATTTTACTGGTGGCGAGTTAAAGATCTTGATTAATTACATGTACAATATGGCGTTGCTAAGCCAAGACTAGACTCGACTTAAGCTAAAAACAAAATAACAAAAACATAAAATAAACATAAAATGAAACGGGATGGTAGTCCGTATGTTTTTTCTACTTTTCCATACACTCTTGCCCTACCATCCAAAATAATACATCATAGGGGCGTTGCATTCCCCTTACACTTGAACTTTTACATAACTTTACAAATAACTATTCTAATGACTCGAATTAAGATAATCGAAACACTTGGAGTACTTTTAAAATATTTAGCACATATGGGGGTAATAATGTTGTTCTTCCCCATTACTCCATTACACTAGTACTTTACCCATGAGTCCCAATCGTCCCAAAACAATATGTACAAGGATATGACTCGACTTAGCAACCATGTAATCAATTAGATAATTAACTTGGGGTTTAAACAAATGTTGTCACAATAATGCACTAAAAATGAGTGCATACAAGGTAGGCTAAGGCGATTTGGGTGTACATTTAAGTGGGGTGTAACAAATTCTTCCTTTAAGTAAAATGCTTAAAGGTCGAAACGAAAAGATAGGCTCTGAGGGGTGTACTAGGGGTATCGTGTACTAAAAATTAGTACAACGCAAAGGGTGTGGGAGAATTACTTGACCAATGTAGCCAACGTAATTATAACAAAAACACAGGTGTAAAATAATGGGTTAATCCTAATGCCTCTTATCATGTAGTAAATCTAACTACACGAATGTAGTCTCACTTGTGGCCTCGGAATGGTCCTAACGCAAGTTCTAGAATCTAAGTGCTACCGGTACACACATCATAGCATAAATGCTTTTCCTACCAATTCTAGGGGCGAACCTCACATATTTGGGGGTGGAATTTTTTTTTGTGGTACGGTTTTTTTGTGCTAGTCATATAACTCCTATCCATGAGACGCTCATTAAGATCAAAGTTTCACTCCTATATGTTGTAAAAAAATTTAAATTTGGCACTAAAATTGCCTTAACAGGTATTTCTCTCAGTTTTATTACACATCTACCATTAAACAAACAAAAATCAAGTGCAATTGCATTCTCTAAAGTATCGTATTTTACCCCCCCTTACACTTAAGATTAACATTGTCCCCAATGTTCAAATAACAAGATGTAAAAGTAACAAGGTAAAAGAATGAAATCAAATACTCCCCTGATTCGTTCGGTGGATAAAGAGGTAACATGGTTAGATCTTCTTCCAATAAAATGTAGAAGCTCCAAGACTAAAGCATCGCCAAAAGCTTGATTCCACATACATTTCCTTGTCCAAAATAACCTGTTAAACCTGAGAAAACAAACATGAAAACCTGCATAACAACGGCGGGATAAATCTATATAAGGATATAATGCTTGTGGAATGATTATTTTGCAGATTCCTGGAGTTTATAAGTTAGAGATTTAATAAAAACTTTTTATGAAAACAAAACTTTCAAAAATTTCAGAAAATTAAAACCTGACGCCGTCAGGTTGTAAGGCCTGACGCCGTCAGAAATGATCTGACAGAATTCTCATGTTAAGTTTCCGGAAAATTTCTGGAAAAACCTATACCTTACTTCCTGGAATTCCTGCAAAATATCATTATGACTCGATACAAGCATTTGACTCAAACAAATACTAATATGTATGTTAATTTATTATTGTTACGATTCATGTTCATTTGTTCTAATAAACCGATTTGGATTTCCCTTACACTTAACTTTTGCAAAATACCTTTATATGTAGTTAAGACGAAGTTAAAAACAAGATAAAGCATTTTCACAATTTAGTTTTGAACATGAATCAATAATAATAAAAATTAAACATACATACGGAAACAAATAAAATCAAACAAACAAATAAACACACAAAGCAAATAAAGCTTGGGTTGCCTCCCAAGAAGCGCTTTTCTTTATTAACGAGTCTTGTAGCTAGACTCAAAGTCAGGCTTATCTAGTGTCGCTTATGCTCACGTACCCGAGTGTGAGCCATCTAATTGTTGCCTCATCTTTCTTGTACTCATCATTCAGCTCCAGACATCCATGATAATATCTCTTATTTTTCTCATGTGGATATTTGAGCCCCTTTCTTTTATCATTCTCACTTAACAAGTCAATAGGCACAAGTCTATTGCAAGATTCAATGGAGAAGTTCTTAAACCTAGGATGTGATCGGGGCATTTGGTAAACAAAATCTTCATCCCCATCTGAGAATGTAATTAACCCGTCCACAAGTTTTTCGTCAAGGTTGGTCAACCTTTTGAAGGGTTCTCCAAAAATGACTTGGGTTAATTTGTTATCAATAAATTCTCCTAAGTTCTCCATAACCATAAAATCCACCAAATACACAAAACTTCCTACGAATACGTGTAGTGGCTTAATCCTAGCAACAATGTTATCTCCTTGATATTCTAGCTCATCTACTATGATTTTATTATAATTAGCGCGAGAGATAATGTTCATAGGCAAAGATGAGTTAAGATAAGCATGAAAACTATGATAACCAATTTTACATGGAAATTGCATGTTAAAGAGGCTATCCTTTTCGATCTTAGTCCTAGGGTCAACATACTTAAAGGGATCAATTTCCTCTTTTCCCCATTCCTCGTTAACTACTTCTCCATTACCAGCATCCTCATCGGAGTCTGAGTCGTAAAATGGACTAACATAGTCATTCTCACGGTCAGACTCCTCCATCTCAAAATTGTTACCAAAGTGGTGGTCGGGTGAAAGGTTGTTGTTTTCTACGATGGGGGCGGGAACGGGTGGTTGGAAGTTTGCACGGCGGAAAATACGAATAACAGGGATCAAGCGATCACTATTACTCATGAGGTAGGTGGAAGGTGTCACAAACAAAAGTATAAAGAAATAAGATAGACTAAAGAAAACCTAGAAAAATAAAATAAAAATCTCACTAGAAAGGAATCTAGTGAGTAGACCTAATAAAATAAAAATTCAACCTAAACAATAACTATTCCCCGGCAGCGGCGCCAAAAACTTGATGCGTGGTTTTGCGACCTTACAACAGGTTTTACCTCTCAAGGGATCTCAAGAGGCTTGCAATCCCCACCAGGCAGTGTACCTGACCGATGTAGTATAGTGAAGTGGCAAGTACCGGGGGATTGATCGTTCTCTAGGGGAATAGTGTCGTTAGGATTGAAAAACTACTCTAATAGGTCTAAGGGTGAGGGAAGATTCTTTTTGTATTTTTATATTTTTTTTATAAAAGCAAGTAAAATCTCGGGTTTGAAAGAGTGGGCGGAATTAGTTGCTAGTCAACTAACCCAAATGACTACAAGTGCAAATAAAATAAAATAACTGAAAATGAAAAGGTCGTGGAACTTATATGGAGAGAAATGTGTTTACTTAGATTTCCTTACTCCCTAACTATCTTTTACTGGTTGATTAGTGTGTATTAATTGCGTGGATGACGGGTGTATTCCTTAATACCAATCGTAGGGTGGCGTACGTACTTCCCCAACTCTACAAGCTCCTACTTCACTCCTATGTCGAGCCGGCTAAGAAGCTCCTAACATGGGATCACTAGAATTCGCTCATGCATTAAATACAACCATAAAAACCTTAGTACGCATTGGTTCATGTTTCTTAAGACATTCAAGCAAGTTACCGTATAGGAAGTTAGCCAGTTTTCTTAAGCCTAACATCGATAAACAATCATCCAATACAATTAATAACACACTAATAACCAATAATCAATAGTTAGGTTTCATTAGATCTAAGCAAACACAAGATAAATCTAGCCTAGCATGTTAATTAAAAGACAAGAACAAGATATAATCAAACAACACATAGACATATTGAATGATTAAATGAATACTTATCTTCAATTAAACATGGGAGATCCAAGGGTATAAAACCCTTAAAAATGGCAGAAAATTCGTCTTAGGGTTTCTCCTCACAAAGTTGCACACTATGAATAAAAATTGCAAAACTATATATAGAGTTTAGTGGTTGACGGCGTCACGTTGTAGGAGGTGTCGCCGTCACCTCGCCGTGGCTAGGGTTCCCGGATGGTCTTCCTAACGCCGTCCATTTTTAATCCTCCAAAATCCGCTCTGGCCTATCAGGGGTTGACGCCGTCAGAATAAAGCTTGACGTCGTCTCTCTTTAACTTAAACCGTGATGGCCTTGATCACCTTAAAGGGTGACGCCGTCAGACTTTCCATTGCAAAACTCTCTGGCGCGTCACGTGTATTTTTCATATCCACCTCTTTTGCCAAGCCATGACGCCGTCAGGAGCAATTCTTGACGCCGTCAAGTGTACTTTTCTCGCAGCTTTGGAGACTTTGTCGTTTTCTTCACTTTTATGCTCCAAAAACGTCCAAAATGCTTCCTTTTCCAGATTTCTTCTCCAAAGTACCTAAAATGACAAAAGGAACGATTTAGGGCAATATTTGATCAAATAAATATGATTTAGGGCTTAAATGACCCCCTAAAAGCGGTACACTTTTCGCTTCATCAGTGTGAATGAGGGACTTGGTGTTGGGTAAAATCCTTCGCGAGTCTGTTTTTGGAGCAAGAGATTCTACCCTAAAGTGAAGTTAACGCTTGGGTTAAATGGGCCATCCTAGGCTTGAACTAAGGGTGTTTCACTCAACCCTTGTCCTTTGGCTTGGGTTCTAAGTGATGTACGCTTGGTTGATTTGTGAGGCAATTCTTCATTGCCTATAATTGAGCCCTTAACCCACAGCTAGCTCACCTATATGGTGGCTGCCTGGGAGTGCCAAATTCGCCCAACAATACGGCCAGAACTTCCCTTGCGTAGAGTAGTTTTTCCAGCCTAAGACCACAGTCAAAACACCCTACTTGGGTGTTTTTCCCAGTCGATCCATAACTGATCAATATCTACAACAGGGACCATATTACTAAGCCAAAGATGGTGGGGCATTTCAACAGTTGTAGCACTAAGTTTCCTCATCACAATCACTGGACTTAGTTTGCTATTTTAACCTATGGATATCCTGGAGTCGTTTGACTCGTATCACAACCTTAGTCACAATGCTAACAAGAATATTAATCTAGTGTCGAGTTCTAGGTTTCTCTAATATCCTACGCCACACGAATTGCAACAACAACATCAGACAACAATTTCTACTCGAAGGAAGCTTATAACGCTCAACAATAATCAACATCCTCTTATTTGGTCTAAGATTATTATGAATAAAAATGATATTAATAGATTTAAAGGAATACAAGTTTATACCCTAGTGATGGTTAGGTTGAGGCTCGGCAGTTCTTCGAATCCAAAACCCCAAATCAAACCTTCGGCTTCCTCAAATCAGATCCCTATTAACCCACTCGAATTGACCTTCTTGGACTCTCAAGAGCCTTTGGGTGATTGAATGATCTCGGTGTGGGTTAACCTGATTTAAATCAGCCATTAAAAAGAGAAATTTGAGAATGGGTTTGGTTCCTCTTTATTAGTTTCGATCTTTGATGCATCCAAAATGAGCAATACTCGCTTTCCTCTGGTATCACCAAGATCTACTCGTGACTGCTACTGGAAAAGAGGGTAAAGAAGATAGTGACGGGGTTGACTGGGTTCTAATCTCAAAGCTATTTTCGAGTTTGATGGTGGAGATGGAAAATGGGGCGTGGGTTTGTGTAGTTACAGACAAAAGAAATGGGGAAGAAAGGATAGGGGTATTGGGTTTTGTGTGAGTCGGGGTGTGGGGCTTTTTTTTAATGTAGGGTTAGTTGTTTTTATTTTTATGTATAGAGTTATATTGAATTAAAGAGTGACTAGTTATTATATCTGTGTGTCGCTGTACTGAGTTAACTCGGGTCCTCTTCGGAGCCGTCATAATTATGGGACAGTAGGTTTCCAGGGACGTTTGTTTAATACCTGAATGTATTTTGGGGTTTTATGAATTCACAATAAATTTCTGAGTTTTATATTTATCGTTGTTTGGGTATTGGTACGCGTATGGTGTCTATCTGAGTAAAACTGGGATAACCTCCCGTTTTTACTACAATATAGTGGTTAAATTGTGAGATTTGATAATTTCACTGTTCTTGGGTGAGATTTCTGGGTGACACAGTGTGCAGGTCTGTTATCCGTGTTAAACATATAATGGTCTAATCAGGTGATTTAGTCACAAATAATGAACTGTTATGAATTAAATATTAGGGCAAATTTACCATTTGTCACACCTAGAGCCCAAAGTAGGATGATATCACCTGAAAGTTAGAAAGTAAATGTGTAACATTGTTTAACAAAACTAGGATGATATCACCTAAATGTAGTCTGTAAATCCATCTAACAAGCCCCGATAGAACTGCACAGTGAACAATGCCTAAAACGTCACATGTCTTTTGTCTTTCATGGTAGGAAAAATGAACTCAAGTATAATTAGCCTGGATGTTTCTAAGAGAGTTGGTATTTGACTGAAAACAGGTGTGTTCTGTAAAGCGTTCCGCAAAACACCCTCCCTCCTCAAGGTCTGGATGTAGTTATTTCAGTGTCGTTCAATAGCAGACTTAGCCTTTAAGGAAACAATATCAGTGTTGTGGCTTATGACAAGTTAGAATGCTTGACATTGAATTCGATGTTGTAGTGGTCCCATGCCTAATCTTGTATGGTCATTTTACATTATGGATTGTATATACTGATGTCAAATCTATATGAAGATAGATGGGATTGGGAAGGATTAGAAATATAAGGAAAGGGATGAGGGAAAAGAATGTACAGGAGGTTGTTGGATTTAGTTGGGTCGATGTTCATAATGTTAAAGGCTCTTCACCTTTTTTTTCATCAGCCGATACTTCTCATCCACTTATCGATGCGATTTACCGAACGGTGTATTTTCGTGGATTAGAGACAAGGTTTGTAGACTCTACTCGAGTAGCTCGAGCTCGACCCAACCATGAATTCAGTATTTTGCGAGTCGGTTAGGAGTAGCTTGCGAGTTGCCTCGTCTCGTTAAAGTGCACATCACACTAATTTTATCTAATTGTGTACGTTCTTTGATTAGAAAAAAAGTCTATATATAAAGGCGGAAGATGTTATTGAGCTAGACAGCTAGTTAATCTCTTATAGATAATCAAAGTGTAAAACGCTGGGCAAAACACCCTCCCTCTGCATGGTCTGGATGTAATTACTTCAACGTCGTTGAATAGCAGATTTAGCCTCAAAGGAAACAATAGGGATTTTGATGTTTATTAGTTATAACTATGATTTAAAATGGTAAAGGACATTACAAAAGGTTTGACATATCTATTATAAATATTATCTTATTGTTTACCGAGTTAGGGTTAGCCTTAGAAGCAAATAGCCATGTTTGAGGCTTGGAATTTTTGTTTCTTGCAAAGCATTCAGCTAACTTATGAATTTGTGTACACACACACACACTTGTATCTGAGCCCTTGCAGTAGACTGCTCTTTTACTCACCACTTATCAACATGCCTTTTGTGACATGTTTTTATAGTGTTTGAAATGTTGGCATTCGACTGCCAAATGTGTTGAATAAGTTGGCCAAATACGATATTAGCATGCTGTTATCGTTATTTTGTTATCTACCTAACTAACTGTATTTGTGTGTTGGTTAAATCATAGGTCAGAATATCAAGGTGAAGGCGGAGGATCCGTTCGTCAAGGTCTTCACGACTTACTGGATTTAGATTTAGACTAGATGACTTTTGTTAGGAATTGAATAGCACCTTTATAATGAGGTTTTTGGATGTTACTGATGATTACTAACGGTGATACTGAATCAGCAGTGGAAAATGTAACCCCCTATTTTGTACATCATCTTGGGGGTATTGGCATGGTATGAGAATTCCTGGTACTAGAATGCTTGTCTGGGTTTTATGGTTGCATGTTATACTAATCATGTGTCGCCTAAAATATCTATAAAATCTTTGATAGTCACAAAATATCAATATTACCAACAAAAAGCTGTGACGGTGTCGCTACAAGATGTCCCTAGAGACCGAATTAGCATGAAACATTAACTTACATTTGAAAATGTTATGATAATGGATTACGAATTTATAAAGCCAAATGGTTAGACTCTTAGCCTTTGTCTCAATTCCATAAATTACGAATTTATAAAGCCAAATGGTTGCAAAATTCGTAAAAATGTGAAACCTATACTGTTACTTCCACATAAGTTGCTATTATCATCCAATTATCCTTTGGGCAGCATATCTTGTTTGTTTTGAGGTGTCAAATTTTTTATAAATGCTAGAAAAGAAGAAGCAAGAAAGCCGAGCTTCAAGTGCATTAATCAACTTCAAACTGTCCGATGAATAACAACCAAAGTACCACAAGCAATCATCACCGAAAACCGACATTCACTAACCGATGGATGTGATCCTCACCCGTCACAATAGCCAACCCACAAAATTCACAGTCCCATTCACGTTGAGCTTGAAGTTTATACGACATATTAAAAGTGCAAGAAGCATTACCCGACAAACTTAAATGGATACCCGATGACCCGTATCCTAAAGATGTTCAATCCGATAAGCTGCACGCGTAATCTATCTCCTTCGCTATCCCTTCTAAGTCTTGGACCCATGGGTTCAACACGCACCACCTTTGGTTCATGTACTGCATGTACCCCTACAACTGGTGCTAAACCTTTGTCTATTTTAGACCCTGTCAAGTCCAGTTCATATTTTGGTCTGCCATCCTATTCGAAAATGCCCCAATGTGTCTCAAATGACCCGGGTGCTACACTTTTCTTATTTTCGTCTAGGATGCTAAAAAGGGAAGTTTCCAACTGGCCCCATGTTCTAACAGGGGTAACTTTCAAGCTAAAACGCCTTGTATAAACTGTTAAGCGTTTTTTATGTTAGCGTTTATATCACCATCGGCAGGCCACCCGCCCTATATCCCCTACTAGGATTTTCATTTCAGAATATCCTTGCTTCTGTTAATGAAACTACTAATATGTCAAAACTTGCATTGAAAACATTGGTGTAGAGATTACATCCGTCTTTAACGGGTGGTTTTTACCCGTCAAAAAACGGCAAGTCCATCAGAAAATAAGGTTTACCATAAAAGCTAAAAAACGGGTAAATACTGACTGTCAAAGGGGGCATCCCTGGAATAAAGAGTTGTGTATATGCAATTGATAGTACCAAATAGAGGCTAGATAATCTATTATCTTAACATCAAAATTCACACATAAAACTAAATTGTTGTTACTGTTGCTTATTTATTATCAACACCACAAGTATAAGCATAAGTACTAATATTAGCAAGATTAGACCCGGTTAGTGGTGCACTATGTGTAAGATTAAACTGTTGTCATTTCTTACGAAATGGGTACCAAGCAGAAGTAACTCAGAAGGTTTTTGGGATTGCTTTCTAAACTGAATATTGTCTTGCATATCTTAACTTTTTTGTCAGACACTATTTTCTTATCATCTGCAGTCGCAAACTCAATAATCGGATAATCCACGCCAAAGCAATCCCACAGTTTATTGATTATCTCGACCACGTTTTCTGCCGGTAACTGGTGGCTTATCATCGTCCCCCAGTTCACTCCCACTCCATATTATCATACGTATGTTCGGATATCTGTATGAGTCCTTACATTTAGCAAAAGGGTCACCATAACAAAGTTCTGCAATGAAGATAGGTCACCATAAAAGCAAGTTCTGCAATGAAGATAGGTAACCATAAAAGTAACTGTGTCTTTTTGAGAATGAACATACAATATAAAAATAAAAAGAGGATGGGAATAGTTCTATCAACATGCTAATCCGAAAAACGTGTACACTCACAAGCTATTGAGTAAGATATAAGCACCTGTGGGTGCCTTTGGAGGTACATTCCCAGCCAAAGTGTTTGTGTTGCCTATAATGTCATAGCATTTCACTTTAGAATGCTAAACACACCACACATACACTTGAGGTGGCATGTGGAAGTTGAGGGCGGATTTGGGTCAAAATGGGAACTTTTTAATATGGGTTTAGTTGGGTTGACCAGGACACTTTTTGTCCAAATTTTGTGTATTTTATGTGAATAACTAGGGTTTCATATATGATTTACAAAAATATAATTATACTAATGATTAGTAAACTTTTTGAATAAAACGATTTCGGAGGTTTTATGCTCTAAACATACATTTTTTGGTGACCTTTGGTACTCTGCACCATTTTCTTCAAGTCTATATTTGTTTGTAAATGGTTAGACTTAATGTACCTGTGATTTTGCCAACAATGGTGAGTCTTTTTGACGGATAATCTGACTTCTTCAAATCATCAAGCAATAATCTTGCAACCAAGAAATGACCAATATGATTAGTCCCAACGCTAAGTTCAAACCCATCAGCTGTGTAAGTAAGCTCTTTAGCAGTTGGTAAATAAACCGTAGCATTGCAAACCAACACATCAGGTGATTGACCCGATTGTTTAAAGTTTCCAACAAACTGCTTGACACTATCAAATGATGAAAGGTCTAAATGCATCACTGTATAATTCTCTTTCGCCATTCCTGATGATTTTGCAGCTCTTTCTGCCTTCAAAAAGTCTCTGCATGCCCTTGTTGTTCCCTTCACACTCTTAGAGTTAACTAGAAAGTTAATCTATTTGTGTTTATGACTAATACAATGTATTGATTAATTCTAACAGTTAATGAAACGTAAATATAAAAACACACAAGTATTTTCAACGTTTAAATTCTTATTAGAAATGAATCAAAGAATCTATTAGTGTTTTGCGGAACAAACACTTGGGATTGAATAGACAAGGTATGGTGTCTCCAATCTAAACTTAAGCAATTCTTTAAGTGGTAACAATTCAACCCACTAAGCTATCTCAGGGATACGTTACTCTTTGTAGGAGAAAAGGGGTATTGTGAAAGTCTAAGCTTTAATTGCACAAAAATACCTAACCCACTTTTCTCCATCTGTTTGCTATTTATAGGCAAACAGATCAAGAGTACTGAAGAATAAAACTAGATAAACAAATTGGAAGCGTGTCTGACAACTACAACAATAGTTGTCATTTCCAAGAACCAATGGGATTGTGCCAAAAAGTCTTCGAGTGTCAGACCTTACACTTCTTCGAATTTTAGCCACTTGAGGGATGGTTTGTCTGACCCAGATAAGACATGTTCTTATCTTCTTAAAACCTTCCCTCATTATCCCGCCTTTTATTCAGGCTTTAAGTTCTTCAGACATTTGTCTTCAGTCTTCAGTTATTGTTGTTGAGGAGACTTGGGGTTCAGTGAGCTCTTGTCTAACGCTCACTGATCCATTACCTTCTTCTTCATCTCAAGTAACACTTCAGTGAGTGCCGCCTCACTGTGTGGTGAATCTTTCTTCTTAGACTCGTCCTGAGCATCTTGAAGGTAACTCACTGAGGGACTGTTCACTCAGTGACTTAGAATGTTTTCGGTTTTATTTACACTTAGCTTAATTTGTATTCAAATCTTGTTTTAACGACTCTTGGGTACTGAAGGACCCAACAATCTCCCCCTATTTGGATATAAATTATGCTTAAGTGTTTTTGATCAGTTATGAGTGTGCTAATGACTTCTGCTCATACTGAATGTACTAGAAAGTAACTTGTGAAGGATTATACAAACACTTGGGATGTTAATCTTAATAATGTGTTTGGGATATTTAGGAATGAATGTGATTTAGTACGCGGAATTTACTATAACACACTTAAAGGAACAAAGGTGGTGAATATGCAAACGTGAATTATTTAGAATAATGAACACAACGTGAATAACACAAAACGATTCAATATTATTTATGAGATAATACGGGTGATCTAAACTATCACCAGGATTACAAAGGTAACCTTGAATCTTTGATTTGTTAAAGGGATTTGTGAATTTGTAACTAAGTTACTAGTAAGGTTGTGATGTTTTTGGATATTACAAAGTTTTTAGTTAAAGAGATATTTCTAAGGTGGTGACTAAGGGTTCCTTTTATAGGATAAGGAACCCTTTTTACATGTTGTCAAGTTGCATTATAATAAGATAACAAGACTTTTCTAACCTACTATTACAACTTCCAATGTAAAACACTCAACATTATCTACTGCACGATATGGAAGACTGTACTACTTTTACTTAACGTGTTACAATGTACAAAGACTAATAATACAACTAAAATATCTACAAATAAAATATCTAACAACTTGACATTCAAACTGGCAGGACCTTCTTTAACTAGCAGTACCTTCTCACCCAGAAGGTACTGTTAGTTTATCTTCAACTTCTTCAAAATGAACTAGCAGACCTAATACTTCATCTGGCAGGCTCTTTGACTTAAGCATTTTATTCCCAACAATCCTCCCCTAAACTTGTTATTCCCTTTAAAATAAACAAGTTTCTTATGAATAAAATCCATACCTTGAGGATCTGAGGGAACTCTTCCAAAAACTTCACTCTCTATTCTTCCTTTTACTTTCACATTGTTCAAAAATGCTCATCAACAAACTTTGAACAACTTCTGACTTTTCTTCATCTTTATCACACCTTAACCTCTTGGAAATCATGGTTGAAAGAACTTCATAGCTCAGTGGATACTCTTTTTCAGCTAACATAAAGAGCTCAATCCCACTTTGTGTAAAAAGATGATGCACACTGCTAAGACTTAGGAATTCCCATGTGGTGGTAGGATCATGGTATGGAAACTTCCAATGAACATCCTTTGGATCAGGATCATACATCCTATTGAACTCTACCCAAAGTTCTTGTTCCTTAACATCAGTGTTATTCTTAGAGTTTAGCCTGATTTGAACTAAATTCCACAACTCTTCTAAATCAGCTCTATCACATGCCCTTATCAGATTCTCAAAATTTTTGAAGATGGCAGTTTGACCCCCAACCCTGGTTATCTTCCATGCCTTTCCTGAATTATCATGGTGAATCTCCCAATCTATAATAGGGTGTCTAGACCTAATTGGATCAGCATGTATAATTGTTGGTAAAGCAATTATCATTTTACTTACTTGTTCTGGATCCAATTCTGCTTCTTGTTTCTTTTGAGCACCTTTCTTTTTCTTTGAAGGTTTAGCATCAGATGGGATCTTGAAGTAACATGTCTTGTAGGCATTAAGATAAAGGAAGTTGATTTCATCATGAGTTTTCTTCTCAGTTGAGATTCAGTCCAATTAGCTTGACTTCTTAGAAACTTCTTCATGAAAATCACTTGATCTTTCTTAGATGAGCCCACCTTAAAACCTCTCTTCTGGCTTTCCTGAATCTTTTGAAAAATATTATCCAGAGCTGCTTCTTTATATTTGTTGTTGATAAAAGTTTCAAGCTCTGCTGTTTTCTCTTCAGTGTTAAGATTCTTGTCATCCAAAATTAAGTTAGCTTGACCTCTCACAATTGGATCATTGGCAATGGTCCATTGCATCTAAGCATCAAATGTTTCCTGAGCAGCTTGAGTGTCAAGAAGAATTTGAGCAGCATCCTTTTGCTCTTGCATTTCTGCAAGCAGTCTTGAATCTTCTAAAGCTTTTTGCATTTCTTCTTCATGAAGCTTTTTGGAGACTTCCTCATCAAAAGCTATCTGTTCTTGCTCTCTTTTCTTCAACCTTTTGGGCCTAGGTTCATCTTCAACCATAATTTTCTTGCCTTTATCTTTTGGTGTTGGTTCTTGACTTGGAGCAGCAGATTGTTCATCAGCAACGTATAACCTTTCTTGAACAAACAACCTCCCCTGAGGGTGTGATTCCCTCTTTCTTTTGTAAACATTTCCAGCAGTACCTCTATAATCCATAGCCAACAGTCTCTTAATCTAAGCAGGCTCTTTTGCACTAACAGGCTCTTGCCCTGCACCAGCAGGCTCTTCATCATATACTTGTGTTCCTTCATGAAATTGAAATTGAGCCTCCTCTTCACCTTCTGAACTACCCATCCTCCCTTTTTTGGAAGAGAGACCTATGCTTTCTGCATCTGAACTTGAAGAACTAGATAAAACCAACTGTGAAGATCTTTTACCCTTCAGCATCTTCACTTGAGCCTCCAATTTCTTAACCCTCTTAACTAGCTTGATGTTGATCTTAGAAAATTTTGTGTTCTGTCTTTGAAGAGCATTTTCCAAGAGCTGCACTTTCTCCTTTAGTTCTTTCACAGTCTGAGAATCCAGACATTGATGTTGAGGTGATTGGGATGGTGATGCATGATATGATGGTGATGGTGTTGTTACAGATGGTACTGGTGATGGGATTGGTGATGGATGATGAGATGGTGATATGTATCCAGGTGAAGAACTTGGTGATGGTGATTCAGATGATGTGGATGGTTCTTCAGCATTTTGTGGTAACATTTCCTCAAAAAGTGGTACTTCTTCCCCATTAAAACCAATTTTCATATTTGAAAACACCTTGTGTGAAAGTTTTGGAGTTTCATAAGGAGAGTGTGGGGGAAGTAACAAAAGTTTTGATTTTGTGATGATGCATTGAATAAACCTGGGATACATCAAAAACTTTGTTTGGCTATCCACATTTTTAACCAATCCTTCAAAAATATGTTTTGAAAAGTTGAATTTTCTGTTTGTTGCCAAGCAAATGAGAGCTGTAGCCATGTTACCGCTAAACTGCTCCCATGAGGTTTTCTTTTGGCTTAAACAATGAAGGATGGTATGGATCAAAAATCTCCATTGTGGGGTAAAATGCTTTTTAAGAAAAGTGAGTTTATTTGAATTTACATTATACCCCATTCTTTCCAAATTTTCAAAGATTTCAGTATCAGGCAATTGACTAATACCATCTGAATCATCCAA